>JAVXUP010003464.1:0-67032 GCA_033070095.1 Escallonia herrerae | reverse complement strand
AAAACAAGCAGGAAGAGCAACATCACTGAAGGCAGAATAGCAAAGTTAACCAAGCTACCAGCATGTGACAAACCTGAAGGTTGAGCCATTGGCATGCCTTCATGTAGACGAACTCATTTGAGAGTGGAGTCATCCTCCAGACCATCTGGCGTCGCGAATCGATCTCTTTTTGCGATTTCCATGAGTCCATAGAATCAGAAATCAGTATTATGCAAGGATGCCAAAGAAGTAGTTTGCAGAGATGTGTCTGCCGGTGCCGGACGGTTTATCTGAAAGAACCAAACAGTCCATCGTCGGCACCAAACACTCACTGCTATACCAGGGATGGACACACAAACGCTTCTGCGTGACTTTTTCAACACACTACAGCACACCAAAATCCTTTTTCTTGGCAGCAGTAAACCTGTAATCACGAGAGGGACTAGATGCTCCACCAACCGATTGAGATTTTTTATTGCTTGCAGCCTGGGCATCCGAAAGAGCAACCATACTTTTACGCTTATGGGAGGAATATTGAGAGAAAGAAGACGGAGAAGAGGAGTGATCTGGATTATGCGCCTGACCAGTGAACCATCCAAGTTACAGAAGTGCCCTCATCTGCTTTGAACAATAGAGCATGACAGTTGTGTCAACCCAGTCATCACAAGGTCCACATAGAGGAATTCGAAGAGGATGCACCTGAGCAGTTAGGAGGCGTGGGACCCGAGAGGCCAGCCTCAGACAGGTCGTGAGGGCTGGCAGCGCTGCGCAGGCAGGGTGACGAAACAGGACCGACAGTCTACAGTCCCAAGGGTGCAGCGTCAAGGGTCCGGAGACGGGAGTCCAAGTGTATTTCTCTCACTAGAATTCCAGAGAGAATGTCTTTTTAGAGAGAGAAAGTGAACAGTCCAAATGAGAGAAAAGCCTTGAAAAAGCTCCAAAGTCCACTATTTATAGGCAAAAAAAGCATGTGTCATAAGTTGACATGTGTCACCCCATGGAACGACACGTCGCCAGGGGGCGAAAGCACTGATCACTCGTTGGGACTGCCGGTCCCTAAGTTCGTGCTGCCCTGCCCTTGCAACATCTCTCTGCCTGTCTGAGGAGACTGATCATGCCGCGGTAGCATGGTCAGAGTAGCCCGTTGCCCCAGCCTCCAGTCCAAGCCCTTACTGAATCCCACAGGCCTGGCAGCGGTGGGGAAGACCCGACGCCCAGCTGCCAGGTGGACTAGGCAAGATGCCCTTCCGAAGACCTGCTCCCATCTCGGAGTGACCCGGGGGTCATAGTCCTTAGGGGTGCCGACGCGAGCCCCCAGTGCCAGAGCACGTAGGCCAGTCACGCAGGCACCCTGGCGGAGATAGTGTCCCGGAGGAGTGCCTATCCCGTGTGAAGGGTCCTCGTGTTTGAGCAAGGAGCGAAGCCCCGGAATGAAGACGGCGATGGCTTTCAGGTTGTGACCCATCAGTAAGCATATAACACTTATGGCGCATGGGCGCACAATAAGTGGAGTATCATTGAAAATGAGATCATGGAAGAGAGCGCCAGGGGTCGTTCGTGGATGGCGCCGACCTGAGCGACGGTCGTCTGCGAAGAGCGGCCACAAGCGACGGTCGTCGTGACTACGAGCGACGGTCATCGCGACGACGGAGCACGGCCAGAGCGACGGTCGTCCGACTATGGCGGAGCGCGGCCGCGAGCGACGGTCGTCGTGACAACGGGCATGGTCGAGAGTGACGGTCGTCTCTACTATGGTGGAGAGCGATCGCGAGCGACGGTCGTCGTGATTATGACGGAAAACATGGGAAGAACGATTCGTCGGGTTCATAAACAGAGCCGGTGGGTGGCCGACCCCTCAAGGTGGCCGACCCCCATAGGGTGGCCGAGCCCCTCAAGGTGGCCGACCCCCATATGGCCGACCCCTCGGGGTGGCCGACCCCCAAGGGAGGCCGACCCCTTGGGGTGGCCGACCCCCTAGGGTGGCCGACCCCTTGAGGTGGCCGACCCCCAAGGTGGAAGGCACGCAGAGGTCGCTTCACGTGACTTGATCATGCGTTGCTTTGAACGGCTCTCGAACGTTGAAAAGTTGACCTGATTGGGTGATGTGTTGTGCAAAGTGGGTCCCTTAGCGAGTCTGGTGGTGCGACCAGAATAGTGTATGAATAGTATTTCACTCAAAGTTTCATAAGTGGTTTGAAGAAGGAAATTAGAACTGAGGTGGAAAAATTTGAGACTAATGACCTATCCAGGGCCATTTTCCTTGCAAGGAAACATGAGGCTAGCTTACACCACTCATGGCATCACTCAAGAGTTTCCTCCAGACCTAATTTACTCAGTGCTATTGCCAACTCAACGGTACCAAAATTCCAAAACATTGCCGACCTTTGGAACCCAAAGCCCACTAATGCTTTACCAGTTACAAATTCAAACCAAAATCACCTGAGTATACCACCAAGAAATTCCCAACCACTCCTTAACAACCCTCCCAATACCCAAAGGCTAACTAGTTTCTTTGATGAGAGAAGAAGAAAAGGTCTCTTTTACTGGTGTGATGAAGTTTTTACTCCTACACATAATTGCAAACATAAACAATTGTTAATGTTAATAGTGGATGAAGAGGAACCTGAAGACCCACCCCCTAAGTATGATGAAGAACCACCTACTCCTCAAGCAAATGCACAAGAAGTAAATAAGGAGAGGATTGAGATTAATGTCAATGCTATGACAGGAAATGCTACACCAAAACACATTCAATGTCGTTGTTAGTTAAGAGCATGAAAATTATGGTGACATCTGATTTTCACGGTGGTGGTTGAAGTTTGACTTTGAGACCGGTGGTTAAGAGGATTTGTGTCGGAAATGTGGTGTTAAGAATACAAAAGGGCAATTTAGGAAAAAAAATAGAAACGGAAAATTGGGCGTGTTGAGGGACAGTGGCAATCATGTTAAAGGACCAAAAGCTCAGACCTAAGGACAGTCATGTCATTTTACATAAAATTTTAAGGCCATTTGTATTTTGTCTAGTCAATGGTCAAAGGACATAAGTGATATAAACGCTAACTTGTGTCCTCGCCCGTAATTTATCCCTAACTCAAGGATATAAGTGATATTATCCCTTTTTTTTACTAAGCTATTGCAGCGAAGAAGAGAAAGATCAACAGCTAGTAGGACATGCATGTATCAAATATGGTAGACCTTGATTTGTTCATGACATGCATACTTGGCTAAGGATCTGGCTTCCTATATTTGATTTTGTAAGCCCTTCCAATACAAGAAAAGAGTGAGTCATCTAGTAGATAGGAAAAGTAAAAAAGGCTAATTACACATATGTCCCTGAGGTTTGGGGGTAATTACACGCGAGGATACAAAGTTTCAAAATGTAACATACGTGACCAAAAAAGTTTGAAAAGTAACACTTTTATCCAACTGTTAGGGTTCCGTCCAAAAAGTGTAATTTTCGTCATTACATATTTTAAAAATGGCAATACTGTCCCTGTACAGTATCTCGTGAATAATTATAATTTTTAAATTAGGATATCAAACCCTAATTTTTTAAAATTAGGGTTTTTAAGGGTTTTAAAACCTAATTTGAAAATTAGGGTTTTGCCATCCTTAAAATTAGGGTTTTGAAACCTTAAAATTAGGGTTTCTATCTCCAGATATGATCTCGCCGCCGGTAGCCCAAGCCTCTTCCCTCACCCCACGCCATCGGCAGCCTCTCTTGGCTCACCATCCAGCAGACTCGCCCCACCCCACCACGCCGGCAAGCCCCTTGGCAAACCCACACCGCTAATACGCCGCCGGCAAGCCCCTTGGCAAACCCACGCCGTTGAGACACCACTGGCAGCCCTTTCTCACTCTAAACCCCATTTCAATTCAATTTAGTAATTCAATTCAATTCAACAGAGTGGTCGTCGTCATTTCTTGGGCGACGGGGGTCTTTGAGCAATGATCGGCGTCCGACTCAAGCTGTGCGGCGAGGGGAGGGGGAGGGTGGTGCGGTGGCCGGGGAAGGGGGAGGGTGTTGCGGTGACGGATTTGGGGTCAGTGATTATAGCGACGGCGAAGGGCGGAGGCAGACGGGGTGACCGGGGGAGGGAGGACTGGGGGGTCGCGAAGGGCAGGGGTGTGGGTGGCAACGAAGTGGATGGGGAAAGGGTGGGGGAAGAGAGAGAGAAAAAAAAATTTAGGGTTTTCTTTTCTAAAAAGAGACAATGGCATTTAAAAAAATAACTTTCTAACATAAGGGCAATAAAGTCATTTTGTTAAAACCGTTAGAATTTTTAGAGTTCCGTTTGTCAACGGACATAAGTGTTACATTTTGAAACGTTGTGTCATCGAGTGTAATTACCCCCAAACCTCAGGGACATAGGTGTAATTAGCCTAGAAGGGGTGCCACAGTGTCAGCGATATCCACAACAAATATTTTCCTCAGTGTAGCATGAACAAGCTAACCCTACTCGATGTCGAATAGGGCTGAAACTACATAGTATATTAATGCATATCAATCACAATATTGGACATGAAGAATAATAGGTAGTACTGTACGTAAAGGGCACGTAGGCGGTGAATTAGGTTGAAAGTGAAAGTCGCTAAAAGCTGGCCGAATGCTCTCGAACCTAATTCACTTGAGGGAGACAAAGGAGAACCGAATTTCGTATGTAGGGGTGAAATCCACAGATCCGGCTTCAGTTGGACCACAGAGGGCATACCAATTGATCGAGTGAACACCTTTTCGAGTACAATTCCTCGTCCACAAGAACCCGCTTATCATTGAGTTAAACTTTTGACATATAGTTCTAGGAAAAACACATACCTGCATATGGTATATTAGAGAGAGACTTGATTAGCGTAGTCCGACCTGCCTTATTAAGTAATTAAAAGAGGCTGAAACAGCGTAGTCCGACCTGCCTTATTAAGTAATTAAAAGAGGCTGAAACAGCGGATGGTACTATGTATTTGAACAGTATGCGTGAATCCTGAAGGACTGGCCACGCGTTGGTTTTGCCGTAATTGGCTCCTCCTTGTGCACCATGCACCGTCACAGGGGATGTATGTTGCTTCCTTTTAGCCATGGAACAATGAAGCCTGTTTGGAAGAAATGGCTGCAAGGCAACTGGTTTACTATGTATTTGAACGCGAAATCTGCTTGCCAAATCGAGCACGTACCCTCCAAAATATGCGACAAAAAACAGTTGATGCTGACATTACCGAAGTATACCGTCTGATGCGAGTGGTGGCATGGGTTGTTCAAGTGGTGGTTGTCGCTCTTTGTAGACGGGTGCAGTACCAGTACATAGGTAGCTCATATGAGTAGGACTTGACTGGTTAGTGGCTCGTGCTAAAAGCACAGCCGGGGTACACATCAAAACCTCAGCATTTTCTTGTTTCCGAACTGAAAACAAGAATAAGGATGTACTTTGGGTTAAGTGGTGTCAGAGTTTTATGCTGGGAAATACAAGAGTGGCCACCTCTTATATCTCAGGAGCTTCGAGTCATTGCCCTAGCTATGCCTGTCAATCTTGTGCCCCTTTTATTTAAAAGAGGATAGCTACTATTGGACTGCAAACCAATCTGATGAACTAGCTCAAATTCTGCCTGGAACTCTGGACTACTGATGCAGTTCCAAGGTGTGCTTTTCATCTTTTGGCTCTTATGCAGGAAGCAGCTACCAACTCTCACTAGACTTGAAAGATGGGGGGTCATATCAGATGGCAAGTGCATATTGTGTGGGATTCACAGGGGGATTGCTGATCATCTTTTCTTTGCTTTACCTTATAGGTATAAGATCTGGAGTACTGCGAGTCAAAGACGCAACCAACTTGCCCAAACTTAAAAGAGTTGTTCTACACTGGCTTATAATGGTAGGATGTTCATGGCAAGGCTCGGGATTTTCAAGCATCAAGCAAGTACTGCGAACTCTAGGTAGGAATTTTTCTATCCTTTCAAGCATCTCTCGGGAACACCGAATAGTTTCTCACACTGAATGCTTGAGTAATTCCTCTCACTGTGTCGAGTACGGACACAAGATGAACAAAACTTCTTTAAGCATTACTACATCAGTGCATAATAACTTGTCTGCTTTGAAAAAGTCGAGCATATTTACAATCAATCACGCGATTTTTTCGTATCTTTTACTGAACATATAAAGACACGAGAAATTTTATATATAAAAGGAGCTGAACCCACCTGAGATAGGCTGCCTACGTACCCAATTCAAGGGATCAAGCTCACGTAGTTCTTTTAGTTATGTTTACAATACTTGATTGCTCCATAATGATTTGGAGTTTCAATCAGTAGCAAGAATGAATGCTATATACTGGCTTTGCTTCTTACGTATCAAGCATCAATCATCACAGTGTCGCCAGCTTCGTCAAGCGTCACACAGGAAGCTGCGTCGCCATGCTCCTCGTTTTGCACCGAAGGAATGACGTTTCTTGCAGTTGGCGTTGGCCTGGACTGCGGAATGTGCGCTTCGTTTTCCACAGAACGAGTGACGTTTCTGCTTGTTGGGGCTGGCCTGGACTGCGAGGTCGGCACCCTGTGAAAGCTCTGTCGATCGAGACGCATAATCCTGATGGGCTGGCCGTGCGTTTCTTTTGGCCTTGCTGGCTCCTCCTTGTGCACCTTGGATCGGCACAGGGGACATGTGTTGCTTCGTTTCAGCCATCGGAGTATGCAGCGTGTGTGGAAGATATGGCTGCAAGGCAACCGATTGACCATGTCCCGGGGCACAAAATCTTCATGACAAATCGAGCACGTACCCCCCGAAACCTTCAAGAAGGAACAGTGGGCTGAGACATAACGGATTAAGCCAGTGAAGGGATTCTCCGGCAGAGAAGATGAGCGGTGGGTGGTGGTGGAAAGGGTTGATCGGCCGGTGGTTGAGGGCATGTTGTTGGGTTTGGAGAGACGGAGTTTCTGTGAAGAAGGGTGTTTTGTTTTTGGGTGAGATGGAGTTTCTGTGAACAAGGGTGTTGTGATGGAAGGCGGTGCTCTGCTCTGATATATAACATAAGGGTGAAGGCTCTTAATCTGTATTGGAATAGGACTAAGCCTCTTAGCTTAGGCTGGAAGCACCGAACTACTGGAAACTCTCGATCCTTTCCCTAACTGGAAACTGTAATCCTTCACGTACCGGGCATACATTAAAGATTACATGTTATTGGAGCTGAGAGAGTGAGTATGTGCACCAGGACTTCCAGATTGGAATAGGACTAAGCCTCTGTGGTGGCTTAGCTTAGGTTGGAAGCACCGAAGTACTGGAAACTCCGATCCTTTTCCTAACTGGAAACTGTAATCCCTCACCGGGCATACATTAAAGATTATAAGGATTTGATTTGTTGTTTCAATCCACCATAAATCAGGAACTCAATGAAGTAATAAGAACAATACCGCAAGGTGAACAATTCCTTCCACCGCCGCCGTGACTATACTTCTACGGTACCGCCACCATCAATTGCTTTCACCACCGTCGCCTCCAGCACCAATTGGTGCTGGCCCCTGCACAAGTTGCTTCCACCACTTTTTCCACTACAGCCAATTGCTTCGATCTGCGCCACCAGCATGTTTGCTTCCACCACCGCAGACCGCACCCGCATCGATTGCTTCCACAGCCTCCGCCACCATCGTAAACGTAGTTTTAGCATTTCCGGAATGTTGGTTCAACCGCAATTCCTACTATGCCACCATGTCATCAAAAACATTAGGACTTTAGAATAGAAATGTCATGCCGATCAGGAGACCTCAAGTTTGCCACTGTACCAATCAATTCGCCACAGAAAGCTGTAAAATTTATCGGCAAAACCAATTTTGCTACAACGTACTGGCATGTTTTGCTCGTAAAAGGTAATAAATACAACACACTTGCCAATCATCCAAAATGATTCCGAATTAGAACTGCAGGAACGACCATCTTGATAAATGCGAAGCTATTACATTGCTTGCCAAGCATAGCGTCTCATCGAAAACTAGTACCTACGCAAGCATGTAGCTTTATTGAGCAAACTATGTTTGACATAATTTTGATGCTTGAAAATCTTTGGCAACCGAAATTCGTCTTCGGCTTCCTCTCTTGAATGTCTCTCATCCAAAACTAGTACCTACTTATAAAAGTATAAATGTTGTAAATTATTTTTGAACAATTATGTTCCCTCGTTAATTATGTCAATTATATTCTTACCTTCTTTTATTACTCTCTTTTAAATTTTGATGAAATTAAAAAACACTGGTAATGAATATATTCTATACATTGAAAAAATAAAAAATGTGATGAGAAAGAAGAACAAAACAAAGAATTCCATTTATTATTCTCTTTTTAATTTAGTTAAAATGAAGTAAATATTAAATATTGAACTGATTAATAAGAATTGTGAACTTTTTTTTTAGGTGCAAATAATTAACCAATTGAAAAACTAAAAACAAAATAAAAAAATTGAAATACTTGAAAAATCACTTAAGCAATTGTTAGAATAAAAAAAGAGCTTTTGCTCTTAATAACCTAATTTTAATACTTAATTATCCAATTTTGAATCTTATTAACCTGTGTAACCCCTTTTTGAAAATTGTGTTTCAAAGTGAGATTTCAAAAGAGAAAATATAATTTGAAACATAAATTTCATATATTTTCAAAAGAAATCTCCATTTCAAACCATATTTTCTTTTATTAAAATCTCATTTTGAAACCGGAATTTTCAAAAAAGAATTACACAGGTAAATAAGATTCAAAATGAAATAATTAAGTAATTAAGTTTTAAAAACAAGTTATTATGGGAAAAAAACTCAATAAAAAAAGTTTAAATATGATGCCAATTTGAATTATGTTCTTGCAATTGAAGATTGAGTGTTTTGAATTTCTTATGGATGAAATGCAAAACCATAAATCAATTTAACAGATTACAAAAATAAAAATGTAAGTTCATTTTTTTAATTTTGTCATTTTCTCTTTAATTTCTAGTAGTACCATCAAACATTTCTTCAATTCAAAAGCCTACGAAGAATATTTCAAAATATTAAACTAATTACAATTGCGAACATCAAATGTACATTTCTTATAAAACAAATTACAAAAGAAATAAAAACATAATTGAATTAAGTTATTTTGATCTAAAAAACAGATAATAATATCACATCAAATATTACTCTCGATTATATCTACGTGCGTTACTCCATACTTATATATAAACTAAAAGCACCTGCCATACAGCACACACCTAAAGCAGCAAAGCATATATATGTACTTAAAGCACCTGCCAGTTCCTGAATAAAATCTACTTGATATGCATAAATCCAGAGTTCACAATCAACAAAGACATGCGCAAATAGGAGATGCACATCAATACGGGATGAGTTAGGTGTCAGCGTCACCAATGCTCTTCTCTGAGCATTGATTTTCTGGTTCTCTGACTTCTCTCGACTCCCTTCCATCTCGCACAGATACACCCTTCCATGCAAACATCTAATCTAATCTAATTGACATAATATTCAAGCTATATATGCCCCATGTGTCTCGTTACTCCATGCCTGTCTGGCAGAAACATTTTGATCATCCCACTGTCCCTCAAAGAAACTCGGGAAATTTACAGCCATCTTGCCGCCCCAGCACGGTTTTATATCCATCCAGTCCCGCCAATGGACGTGAGCACCTCAGAGGCCGCTTGAAGAACTTCCTCTTCTGTCCATCCTGTGAACTTGGCCCTAAGTGATGAAGTACACCATTAGGATTGATGGTCAAAGACGGACAGTTACCTCATATAATATTGCCCTTCAGATAGATGAAATGCAAGAAACCTGATTTGGGAGAAAATGCTTCAAACGGTGGCCGCATATAAGCTCGTAATATTTCACGTTGACTTCCCAAGAACCAACAACGTATAAGATTGCGGACTTTCACTGCAGAAAATATTGCTTGGCAGAAAGAGTATTACCTTCTCTTTCTAATATTTTACCCAGAAGGCGAGCAGACAGCCAAAACACGTAAGGAACAGCATTTGCCAAAGCACAACAAATGATGACTATGGCCCTTGGAATTCGAAAAAAGAAATCAAGGATTATATGACATACATAAATCTACAGTCAAATGCATCTCGAGTAAAGACTTAACAAGCAATGATGCATAAAAATTGCAGCTTTCATCATGGCACTTACTTTCTCAGATTTTGGTCGTCGGACTAACACGAAAGGAGATGACATTACGGCGCATAACGGTGACATGCATGTCTACGATAATGGAGATGTTACTGAATAATTGCCCATAAGTAAGCCACAAAGAACCTACAGTGTCATAGTGGGTAAAGTTGTACAGCATGCAAAAGAAGGAAACAATTGTACCGTACCAGCGGTGTTGGCATCATAAAACGATTGCCTTCGTCACCTTCAGTTTGCCTGACCAATCATTATTCCTTGCAATGCCTTTCCTACTGAAGAGCTTTTGCGCCTAAAGTGAACTTGTCCTCGTAGCGCCAGAAAATAGATCATCAGAAGACCACCATATTGCTAACAATGCCATGGGTTTAATGACAGTCAAGGCGAATTTCTTTGCCAACAAATGATAACATACGGACTCACCAACATATAGCATCAAGATTGAATATGAGTGACAATTCACTCAATGACTGACACAATTAGTAGCAGAAAAATCCAAGCAACGAATGTTCATAAAGAGCTGATTTCATATAGACATGGAGAGGAGGTAATGAAAAAAAAAAGAAGTACAAACGACAAAGCATACGATTATAAGACAAACAATCGGTTCCAAACCAAAGAGTTGCAGAATTATAGACAAATTAAGTGAATTTCATTAACTTGAACTTCGAACTAACAAGTAAATACAAAAGCTTCTGAAAAGACAGAAATGCATATATTAGTTTGGGACAGATTAACCATTCAAAAGTAATCTAAAGAATAAAAGGAATAGTACATAGACAAAAAAAAAGCTGTGGCTGTGACAACTTGAACACGAGTATACGTAGTCAAATACTTCTCATCAACAAACAAATATCATAGAATAAAATCCTGCCCCCCATCCCACCCCCCAACAACAAAAGAAGATCGCAATATAGAGGCAAAAAGCTTCAGGTTGTGCAGAAAGTTAAACATAAGCAAGGAAATTTTATTAAGTAGAGATAGATATATTGAGTAAAGATGTGTAACTAGAAGCACTACTACATGATAATCTCGATTACATTTCTTTCGAAGAAAGGAACAACGTGCAAAGATACAGTTTTATGTCTCTAAGAAGATGAACCCTCCAACAAACTTACCTATCTAAAACCCCAACACACGATTTTCCAGCCCCCCACCCATCCCCTCAAATAGCAAAAGCAAAGAAAACAAAACAAAAAACTAGTTCTAGAACCCAACCACTAAAGAAATTCTTAAGCCAAACAGGTGTTGTATGTGCAGAGGAAGCACCAATTAATTCCAGAATAAACATCTAGTTAGCAAGCATAAATCCAGAGTCTGCACAAGTCAACAACTTTAACCATATCTACAGAGAAGAGACTTACATCAACGCGGGACAGTTTGACGTGTCACCGTCGCCGACGCTCTTCTCTGAGCATTTATTATCTGCTGCCACATCAGTAGGCTGAATCTCTCGACTCCTTTCATCCTGCACATATGCAGACTCAGGCTCCTCCATGAAAACATCCATTGTCTCAACCTTGTTCCCTTCCTGCACTTCAAAGCCCTTGTCGTGACTCTCTTCCTTATTCTCCACATTCCGGCCTTCATTAATCTCCTCCACCACACCCTCATTGTTATCCTCGAACGACCGTGAGTACCCCAAGCTCTCACTCTCGTTCCCCGACTCATTCTCCACGACCTCCTCATTCATCTCATCTGCTACTCCACTCCGCCTCTCCAGCCTCAAAAGGCGCCTCCTCAAGTCCCCCAGCTCCCTCTCCATAAAAAAGAGTCTCTCCTTCAACATCAAGTTCTCCTCCTCCACCTGCGCAATGTGGGTGTCCTGATCATCGACCCTATTCTCCAACACGTTATTATACTCCCCACCACCACCACTGCCGCCATAACTCGGGTAAATCATCTCAAACCGGTTCAAATCGTGATTCAGCCGTTTTTCCACCTCCAAATGCTCCTCCACGTCGCTCCCGCTCGACCCTCCTTCCTCCTCCTCGTCATCGTCCTCGTGACCCGGCGATCTAAGCCTAATTAAGCCCTTCATTGACCCGTACCCATCCACTCCCCACTCTTCCTTTGCCATGTCCACTAACACTTCCCTAGATGGTGAAAATATGGGCGTCGGAAGCACAGCCGGCGTGACGGGACAAGGCGAGACCAACGATCCGATTCCGCCCGATTTCTTCGCCCTAATAATGTACGAGCTTGTGTTCCTAGGAGCATAAGGTGCAGATCGGTTGTTAAACTTGTTCCTGGGGAAATACTTTTTTGCCTTCAAGCGATTCTGCTGCTGCAATTCCTTCAATCCCGGAGGCTTATAACCTCCTCCACCACCACCACCACCTCCGCCCCCACCGCCGGGACCCACAATCTTGCTACGTTTCTTGCCCTTCCAGTTACTGCGCTGCTTGGAGGAGCCGAAACCGGCGAAATTGCTAGGGTTCTGTTGAAACTTGAGGTGATTATCGACGTGCGGGGGCCACATCCCGTAGCTGCCGCCACCGACGGCGCCGCCGACTCGGTTGCTGTTGCTGCTCCACATCGCCTGGGACTGGCTCATCATCATCGGCGGCTGGCTCATCATCGGCGGCGGCGGCGGCTGGCTCAGCATCTGCTGCGGCGGAGGCTGGTTCATTTTGCGAATCATCGGGTCCCGGTTCATGATTTGGGACTTGTTCATCATTTGTTGGGCCTGATCGTTCATCGTTACAATATCAATCAATCAGCCGATCAAATCCAAATGTTCGGGCAAAGATTACCTTTGACCTAGCAATTCAAACGCTGAAAAAAAACAAAGAAAACAGAGAGATCTTAACAGCTTAATTGAAACCCTAGATCTGTGGGAAATTCGGGGGAATTACTTCTTGCTATTCAGATTATCGAAGTAATAATCTTTTAAGCACCAAGAAGAAGAGGATTATGGGGGATTATTGAGATTTATGTTTATTATAGTTCTCGATTATCTTCGGTTTCGGATTTGTGAATTTTTGAGAAGAGGTGGCGGAAGAGGTGGGCTAGGGGATTTATATAGTGGGAAGGGTTTGAGGATGGACGGATAGGATCTCTGGTTGGAATTGGACGGCGTAGATTGTGGACTACGTGTCGTACGTGCGTGGTTCGGGTTGAGATTAGGTTTAGGAGTCTTGCGATAAACGGTACTGCCCATAGATTCGTTGGGAATTACCAAATGACCCATTTTGCGCCTTCTACTTTTATTTGATTGACTGTTAGAAAATAGAAACGGCGATCCACATCTGTCATTAAAGAAATAGTTATACGTGGTTGTTCATTAAAAATTGTGTACGACTCAAATTAGATACTGCTACATTTAGTAGAGATTAGAGGTCCATTCGGACGATCGAATGTATCTTAATTAGCGAATGAATTCAAAGAAATAAGGAGGGTAAAACTAACCACAACTAAGAATAGCGGTTGGATGGAAAATTAGAGATTTATATCATTAGATATGAATCAGCTCCCAATTAGAAATTACCTTTGACCAAAATTTTCCAATTAAGGCAAAGAAAATTTTTATCTCTTATTTGTTGTTTTTTTTTCTTTTAGTAACATAGAAACATTTCATGTAGATCTGAATAAGACTTCAAAACCTAAAATCGTAACTTTTTTGGTCAATTGCATTCAGCACCCTCAAGTTTTCACGCGGTACCTCTCTGCACCACAAAGTTATTTTTAACTATCTGTCACCCCAAACTTTCATAAGTGTGACGCCCAACACCCCTCGTACATTTTTCGGCTAACAGCCTTGCCGGAGAAGTAATTTAACTCAAACAAAAGGGACATTTTTGACAAATTACCCCTCTCTGTGAGATCCATCTTCACCTTCATCTTCTACCTTCCATCTTCACCGACACCACCACCAATATGCAGCCCACTCCCACCTCCATGCCCACCACCACGACCTCCACCAATCACCAAACCCCCCGCCACCTCATTTCTCAACTGTCTTCGCCACCTTCTATTGGAATTTCGCCGCCACCTTAGCCACCATTACAGAAACCCGTCACAAAAACTCATCACACTATCAATTTTTGCTCTAGATTCCATTATAGCCATCAATTTTTGCTCTAGATCCCACCACAACCATCAATTTCTACCATACATGAAGCTTAGAACCATTCTTCCTCAATTTGATCACAATAAACCCTAGATCCCCAATTTTTTACCTGATATTCCAAAAATACCCTCATGAGTTCAGCCATTTGCTTGAAATTTGGTCGGAATATGGTCGGAGGGTGATCGGTGCCACACTTATGAAAGTTTGGGGTGGCAGATAGTTAAAAATAATTTTGTGGTGCAGAGAGCTATTGCGAGCAAACTTAAGAGCGCTCAGTGCAATTGACCCTAACTTTTTCATCCTACACAAGTGGTTCTAACAAGTCAGTTGTGTACTCCATTCTTTTCGGTACACCATGGACTAGACCAATCATGTTGACATAGCCAACAAAAGAATCAGCTAGACACGAGGTATTATTAGTTTAAATGTATATCATCTCTGACACAGGAAACTCTTACTACTCTCGTGATGTAAACTCATTGTTGAACTATTCATACGTAACAAACAAAAAAACAAAGTTTACGCGAAGAAAAATTTCGTTGAAGGTACGTGACAGAGTTTGATGGAGGACAGAATCATTTATAGATTAACTTTGAACGGGAAGAATCGAATCCAAAATCTTGTACAACAACTACAATACATCTTTGTTAAGTTAATTTTTCATATACTTTAGCATGTTGAAGATTAGACCTAATAGTATATACCATGCTCAGCACTCGCTATCTTTAAAAGTGTGAATTCATGAAAATTATTTGTTTACGAATATATTCTCGTTTAAAATAAGACACTTTTTCTGTTGAGTGTCACCTCGGGCTTGTGCCACTTTATTCTTACCTATATTTAATCGTACTTTTGATGTGTGGTCACTGAAATAAGTAAAAATAACATATATGTTATAAAATAAAAAAAAAAAAGGATTGTAGACATATCGTTTTGCCCCTCTCATGTCAGTCACATTTTGTGGCTATAAATAATGTACTAGGATCAATGGCAGATGCCAGTGAGGTCCAAAGGTGGCCTCGACCCTGACAAATACTTTCAAGAGTCATGTTCTGCATGGCCGAACAAATTTTTACTGCTAATATGGTTGAAATAATATTTCTTCATCCTTATATACTATGATAATTAATAATCTCTAATTATTTTTAGTAATTTTTTTACTAACACTTTCAGCGATGTAGTAACCGGTGATTACTATCTTACCGAACCCAAGTTTCACTTTATAAGCTACAGTTGCGTTACAACTTGTCGATGGATGGATTCGATCCAAATGAAATACATAAGATCCAATCTAAATCCAAAAGAGATTCACCCCATATATTGATATAATAGTAAATGGATCACATTGGATTAGATTTATAATGAATTTAATTCGAACTATACCTATGGTTTACAAAATTACTTTGACCGTGACATATTTTTCGCCTATAAAATTTCAGTTTGAACATACTTTTCAACTTTGAGGTCTGACCTTTACGTGTCAACAAAACTATAAAATTACCCTATAATAAATTCAAAAAGTTTTATCCAAGTCCCTACAAATCGGCATAATTTTGTTTAACTCAAAATTGAAAAAACTTTCTTATCCATATTGAAATTAGGTGTTCTTGGTAATCAAACAAAGCTAATTTGTTGAATTTAGGAAGCAGCAATAATTTTTTTTGGGTTAAATACAAAATTGTCCTTTGTAATATACATGTTTTTGCAGTTTACTCCCCGTAATTATAACTTTTGCTATAATATCACATGTGATTGACAAAATCGTTGCAAACAACTTCAAAATGTAACGACCGTCTAATTTTGGGCCTTAACAATGTACGTGGCACAAGCAGTGCAAACACTGTTTTATCAATGTATGGTTGAACCAGTTTTGAGCAAACAGGGGCCACTCTATTTTTGGAGGAATCGGGCGGGACGGTCGCTTGAAAATTGTTTCAATCAGGTGCTCGCGCCAGTTAAACATGCAAGGTTAGCCACGCCTGGTAGACAATTCAAGAGAGAGGCTATCAGCAACTTAAGAGAGGCCACCAACTGTTTGTTTCCAAATGAAGTTGCTAAGGTCCTATAGGTAAGTGCCACAATTGTGAACGTTGCCCCGTAAGAGCCGTGCTCGTCGGTCTGTGTCGTTGAAATTCAAAGTCGCTCTTCTGGTAAAAGTCGGCGGCGGCGACTGGTGGATACCGGCGTGTTTCATGGTGTTGGATGGTGGTGCGTTAGTTAAACTAGTTATAGTTGGTTACAGACGAAAGCCCCTGTTAGATGAGCAAGCTTGCTAGCAAAGGGTGCCTTTACTACTGATTTGACCCAGTTCCCCAGTGTGAATTTGGCATCCTCACATTGCAATCCCAACTAAGCGAAAGAGGTCGGCAAGGCGTACAGAACGCAGTGTTGCTATGCACGAAGGTAACTGAAAGGGAAACATAAGAAAAATATGGCAAATAACGAGCTGATATTTTGATAAGTTAAAAACAATCCATAGCGCTAGAAAGGTGAAAGTTGCAGCATGGCCCGTCAGAGTATCGCTCCAATAATCGGACATGGCCATCAACACGTATATCCAATCTCGATTGTCATAATCAAATTCGGCGTTATGTTACAATGGCTAGGTGCAAAATTATATTCACAATCAGATGAAGGCCAAAAATGCAAGAAAAACAGAGCTCCCTAAAGGAGTTCGTATGAAACTCGATGCCATAGTTACAATGGACTCTACTATGTACAAAGATACCCTACAAAGTCATAGGTTGTCATTATAAACCAGAATTAGGGTTATTTCCAGCGAGAATAAGAGAAATTTCCAGCCCATTACTCATCTCAGACTCTGCGCGATGGAGACAAGTCGAGCTTTAATGCTCTTTAGACCTCCCATGTTAACTAAAATTAGCTTGCTGAGTGCATTATTATGTAAAAGGTGCTATTTGAGACTGGCTCAGTCTGAGATCCACACCATGAAATTAAAACAAAACTGATTATTATTTTAAAGCTCGAGAAATTTAATGAACCAAGCTTGAACTCAACTCCGTTAACTTGGCTTGACAGTTAAAAACCACTATTTTAACTCTCTACATTCCAGCTAGATAAAACGACTCTTTACTTTTTAGCTAGATAAACCTTTCAGGCCTAGAAAGTCTCCTGATCTACCAAATTTGAAGTTTGGACTTGCTTATGAGCTCTCAATGAGGAAGCAAATTTTGTCTTTCTCCTCAAATTGCAGACATATCAAGTTATCAATGTCGATCAGCAAGTTACTGAAAGGATTTAATTAAGCATGAAGAAACCCATGTGAATTGCCACTTGCGAGTGCTAATCTTGGACCAAATCTTATTCCAGCTACAAGAATCATGAAAGATCATAAGGGTATTTGTTAAGTTACTACGTCGTTGTACTTTCAAGTGATCATAGACTTGTGAAATATTATATAAATATTCCAAAATAATTCAAGATGCCCAGATAATGAATCCCCTGCATGTTTTCTATACAAAGAAGAATATATAAATTAACTTGATAAGGACCTAATTGAATGATTATTTAGTAAACATTGGCATGCATCATGCTGACAATGTAATGGACCTAAACCTTTGTGGAAGAATTTGAGGAAATTCTAACGGATTTAATGAGAATTCAAGCTTGAACAATTGAACAAGAAGACCCAAATGGGCCAGAAAGAAGAAGAGAGAAGAATACTATCTTAATAAAATTCGGTCACTTCCCATGTGCTCTATCAGCATAAGATCAGACAAGGTACAGTACTTTGCATTGCAATTAGCAATTAACAAGTTTTGCAAATACTCTAGAAAGGACATTGTGAGCCCCTGGATATCTACTAGCTTGTGCACTTATTGATAGTGTAGACATGTTAAGAGCGAGAGATGTAAAGACATGTACACACACACAGAGAGAGAGAGAGAGGCATAGGGCTTGGCACCGGTGGCACGATCGGCAACAGTGGTGGCGCGCAGTGGCGACGTGGGCGGTTTCCTGGCTGGTTCGCGACGAGGTGGGGTTGCTGGTGAGGAAGGCTTTGTGGAGAAGGTGTCTACGGTGGTGGGAGAATCGGCGTGGCTTAACGGCGGCAGTTCGTCCAGTAAAGGGAGGAAAAAATAAGAGAAAAATTAGGGCTTTTGGGCATTTTATACCTCTTATTTAGCAATGCGGTCGCTAAAGACCACTACGCGCGGTCGCTAAAATTAGCGACGGTTGTAGAGACAAATTTAGCAACCGACAGTTTTCGTGACCACCAGGCAGTGACAAAATGCGGTCGCTAAAATCACCAGCCAAATATTTTGGTTTGACTGCACCATGTTATTATTCATTTAGCGACTGCTTAGATAGGCGGTCGCAAAATGGGTCTCTAATGAATAATTTAGTGATCGCGTTTTGTGCGGTTGCTAAAGACCTGAATTCTTGTAATGCACGCGCGTGTGAGAATTATTTTGTATCAACGAAACGCAACTTGACACGTGTAGGCTGACCTAGCCCTAGCGAGTTCGACCCTTGCTCAATCCCAAAGTTCGTTTGACGGCTGGGTGGGTTATTGTTTTGATCGAACCCAAATTTTAAATTTTGGGTTGGGCTGGGCGGGGTGAAGCTCTGGTGGAAGGCCTGTCGATGATTCAAGGAAATTTAGGCCACGATGGGTTTAACAAAACGAAATTTCATATTTCTATACTAATTGTATAACCAACTTGTTAGAGACTTTAGTTTATCATTTATGTCAATGTTGATATATATGTGGAGTGGGTATATCTATAATGCTTATAAGGCTACGCTACGATCTATATCGATAAAAATATACTATATACAAGTTGTTACAATTATAGTTGTTTCAGTATATATGCTTCACCATTATGCCATAAGTAAAGCCTAAATAGGAGGTTTATACTTGTGATATTTTATGACCAATCTGCCTTTGGGACTGTTAAGTCTTCGACTATTCTTATTCTCTTATGCATACGGGTGAGCAACGAACCATTTATCCAATCTGAGCCACTTGAAACGAATCCCTAACCTGAGGTTGGTTTGGTTCTGTTCAAAAAGTTCATATTTTTTAATTAATTAAAATCAAACACATGTTCATCTGTTCTTATAGATTATATCCTACATCGGATGTGCAAGAATACGAGATTCCCCTTACAAGACTTTGCTCATAAACTATTAAGTACCTACTTGACTAGTCATTTTGAGGGAGGCATTGCCCTTTGGTAATGATGTGAATGGGAGTCACAGATTTCGTGATGTAGTATAGGCTTCAAATTCTAAGCTTTCGGCAATTTGAGATCAATTTTATGATATTTGAGTTATAGCATAGAATAGTCTAGCTTTAATTGTGTTTTTTTATTTTAAGCATTTATGTTGATGTTGTGTTCTTATAAGTTTGTTCCTCATCTTCCTAGAGAATTATGCCACAACGTAGTCATGTCATGGGGGGGAAACCTAGGAGCAAATGGCCCTCAAGCTCCATGGACCTCTCGCACGACCAAGGTATTTAATCGCCTAAATTATCTTGCATTTAGTGTTATCGACTAACTAGAGGATGTCAAGTAAATCGAAAAAGAGAGTTAAGTTTTTGAATATCGCGGCTCTTCAGAAAGTGGACCTTGCCATATATCGATTAGAGAATGAGACTAAATAGTGCTGGAAGATGGTATCAAAGGCAATTTTATAAAGCTCGAGCTATGTTATCCAATTAGGTTACCCATGGGTCAAAGAAACAAAGGCAAACTCGGTTATATCACGCGTCAAGAGGATGGTTGAGACAACAAGGATCAGGCGGGTCTATCCCAAATTGGTTAGAGAAACAGATTTTGGACAAAAAAGATACCCAAGAAAAATTAAGTACCAAAAAAACGTTAGCTACTGAAACAATGCGGATATTAATGAAAATCTCATAAAAACAATAGATTGCACGAGATTTAGCCCATGTCCTTATTTAAACATCTTAAAAGGAAAACAAGAAATTTTCAGGCAAAAGCTTTATTCCCATTTGATGGATTGTTCATCATCCCAAATAACAATTAATACGCATCTCGGAGGGCCATCCAATAACCCCTTTTGTCGCTAATGTTTGATCAAAGACGAGAAAATCATAAACAGTAAAGAGAAAATTACTATCAACTCCTTCAATCTTATTTAATTCTGCATAAACTTCTTTCCCTAAATAAATTCATCATTTGTCTTGTTGAGCCACAATGGTAGCTTTATCAAGTGCAGTTACCATTTTTGTCATCGATGTTATAATCACCGACATATTTTGATTTAACTTATCAGACTTTGAACTTTTCTTCTTGCCACTCTTTAATGAACGCCAAGGTGCAGCTGGTGCTAGTGGATCTGCAAATACATCATCCTGTTCCTTCCAAAGTTTCAAGAATGATATCATATTATTACTGTCTGTATCATTAAACCTCCTACCTCTTCCTTCTTTTTCCTAACGATAGTTTTTTTCTTTTGCAATTTCAATTACTTTTTCAGTTGCACAATCTTTTTTAAATATTTTGTGCAGTACAGTAAAGCAAAGCGACGGAAATTTTCGAACCTTTTTTGCATCAGGAAAAGTCTAACCATGAAATACATATACATTTTCAGCTTGCTTTGGGGCCTGCACTTGGCCTTTGTCATAGTGAATCCCTTCCAAGTTGGCTCTATGAGTAAGCAAATCTCACAATAGTTATCTATTTTTTTAGTTTGCTCATCATAATAGTAAAACTCACACAAGTAAGCTTCACAATCTTTGAAGGGCCTTTCAGTAGCTTTGATAATGGCAGTTTTGCCCTTCGGATACATCTTTATACATAGAGGACGGAAGAACTTTCAGCCACTGGATGACTCATGAAGGTCAAAGGGCAAGCCAAAGGTTTATGCATTAAAATATATTCACGCAATGTATATAAATATAGTCTCAAAGAATTTTCGTTAGCTAGTTCCACCCAAACATCGGTGGTGCTTCATTCTGCTTCGTGATGTCATACCATCCAAAATCACTGTCATGCCTAAACTCTTCCACACCAATCCATTTTTTTTTAACTTTCAGACGATTCGTTACCTTGTCATTATTTACTTTCACTGTACACGTTCATTCATTGGTTTTACGACAACACCAATGCTGCATATTAGGCTTTTGACAATTATTTTTCAGGTAAAACAACATGTGGAGCGTGTATTATCTATTTGTTGAATCCCTACTAAGTAACAGGTTGAACTTTTGTCATCCTCCTCAATGATGTTTATTTTCTTGCCTGGCAAAATTATTTAATATGTACAGGAATACATAAAACTGAAAATGTAGATAATTTAATAGAATTGCACAGCCTCACATAGGAATCAATATCTGATAAATTCAAGGGTTTCAGTGCGCATACATGAAAGAAATGTGGACTAAAATCACAATGAAATTCTAATCCCAAAATCAAAAGAAAGGGGATATGGCAAGACAGCGCAACGCCAAAGTGAAGAATGTTTAGTACAATCCTGAAACACTAACGGATTCCTAACAAGTACTTTATAAGAGGAATTATAAATCTGATCAGTTTAACACATATTAATCCCACATTCTGTTTGCTAAGTTATCCCTTTTTATTACGCCTAGTCTACTATCATTAGATACGTCAACACATGCCTCTTTATAACATCTCGAAATTTTTGAAATGTTAACACTCACTCGATCATATACACTAAGACAATAATGCTCTCAAATTCAACCAATTTAGTACTACCAGCCAATCAGAGCAACTAAACTATTGAATAAAATAATACTCTTAGTGTACAGACATAATTGAAACATCAAGTTTTAGTCAAAAATTCTAAATAACAATATTAACTCATGCAGAAATTCTAATGACCAAGACTAAAACTTATATCTTCTTTCCCTCGCTTGGCTCTAATCCATACCTAATGCGATTTATTGTTAATTATCACTTGCGGAAAGAAGTCAAACGAGAGTGAGTTTTTGAGAGCTCAGTAAGGTCGCTCAAAAATAGGAGTTACGAAATAATTCACAGATGCAATTTGACGATGGTTTTCCAAGAGTTCCAAAATAATCATAATTAGTTTGATGAAATATTAATATGACTTTCAGATACGATGCAAACAATCACAGATACTATTGAACATGAGCAATTGCAAAGCCACACAGGCAGTGCAGGGTAATCACTTAGCCAAGCTATTAAGGCAATGCTCACTAACACTGATAACTACATATGCATATTTACATCGGCTAGTCCATCAAGGTACTTGCCACGACCCGAACCCACCGGTGTGCTCGTGAACCAAGTCATTGACCGACCATAGGCCCATTGGGCTTCCACCAAGGGCTCTGTCAGGCCTTACTCACGTGAAAGCAATACAACTACAGCAGAAACCGAATCTTATGCAACTCAAAAAGTAAAAACTTCAGTTCTAATCTTAATACAAATAGACATTTATCAACAACTATGAAATTGTCTCAAACGGCAACAATTACTCTACTTAAAACCCAACAACTATTCAACGTCATCTAGTGTAGTCTTTGGAGCTTAACTCTAAAGTCTAATCACACGCTCGTCGTCTTTGCCTTACTCTTTAACCTGAAATGATAAATAAGGAATGACCTTTCACGTACCCAGTAAATAACCAGATATTCAACTAGCTATACCATAGCACGTCAAAATAATAACTCAGTTTACAATATAGCACTTCACGAGATAAAATCACGGAGTATATAATCACTTCTATAACAAATCATTCTGTAAAACGTAATATAAACGAAACAAATCTGAGGGCATAAAAATCAGTTAACACAAAAAACGTCATCACCAAACTGTTTCAATTAAACATCGACGCAAACGATATGCTGCGATCAGCGTTTGGTCCCACTGACTTGGACCAGCGTACATCGTCCCATTGACTTGGACCTGAAATCTCATCTTGGGATAATAATTACAGTGGAAGTAGGGGCGACCACTTAAAGTAGTAATGCGCATTACGTCAACGTACAACTTCCCGTTGACCAGGGTCCACAATCTAACTTTTCTCGTTAGATATGGGGCACAACAATCGAGTAAGCAAAAATCACCTTTCTGTTTGTCACAATATAATCCTCAAATCACGGAAGGTCACCCCATCGCACAACATATCAATAGTTTTTTTTAATACATTTCATAATCACAATAGATCAACATCCAAGCATCTCATTTGCACCAAGCGTTTCAAATCCAAAATTCATTATAACTTAAAACAAAATATCATTTACGTGCTGATCCGATTTTTAACGAGAAATTAAGCATTGCCACAAGCTTTTTGACAAAATTCTTTTCCCCAAGGCAAAAACAGATAAATAGCCAAAATAGTTCATAACTGATAAACAATGCTTATCAAAAGTAAATAACATACATGCTTCATAGAAACACTAGTCGAATCAGCAGGTCACTTACAGAACCGCTAACCGAATTCGAAAGTTTTTCTCTTAATCTGATCTCGGTTGCCTTCTATCGTATCTGAACAAATGAATCAGCAATAAATCAATTTCAGACACTCAACTAGAAGTTTTCACTCAGTTCGCCACCGGTGTGAAAAATTACCAAAACACCCCTCAGGACTTGGTAAAATTACACAAATCTCATACCTAAAACACCAAAACATCCTTTTCGTAAGAAAATCACTCAAACAAATTTACTGTATGTGAATTTACCTCAAAATACCTCTTATAGGTAAAAATACCAAAATACCCTCGAGTGGCAAATACCAAAATATCTCTGGGTGTTTCTGGCACCGAAAAAATTCGAAAAACATCTTGAAATACTATTTAAAACATTCTGAAGTCATTTTTGGGCTAAAAACTATTTTAGAAAATTTTTTCCCGAAAATTCAGAACCGATGCTAGGATCGAGTGCTCAGAAGCCGTTTTTGGCTAAAAATACCTATCAGTCTCAAAATAGCACAAAATTTTCGAAAATGGAACATCTCAGTAAATTAAGGTTCCCCGAAAATTTTTAAATTAAAATAACTTCGTTTGGTATGCTAAATAAAGCGAGAATTTCTCTTAATCGATACCCTAATTTAGCGTCCTTCGCGAATACCGAAAATTCTCAAAAAAAAAATCAGGTTGTAGGTCTCGTAAAAATAATAAGGGTTACTTTGTCCAAATAAATTTCTAAGCATGTTTTAAAAATTCGTAAGGAAACTGGTGGAATTTTTTTTATCTTTAGCGACACTTGAGTTCAAAAATTAAACCCAGCTTGGTTTACTGTTCATCGTCCCTATTCTCGTAGCCCACTCGTCTGAGTTAAACACACACACAAAAATCCACTTTCCATGACATCCTACACTACTACACACCTAAGCACACACTAAAACACCTACACCCACACTAATACACTTAAAACACACATATACTCATATGCACACAATTACACTTATATTATCACACATACACACACACACACTATACACCCTGAAAACATACACAACTTCACCAATGACCCTAGAATACACACATATATATACTAAAAACACACTAAAATCAAAAGGAGGAAGGCTAGCTTCATGAATTTCCCTCCAAATCTTTTTTTTCTTCTTTCCCGCTCTTTCTTTCTTCCTTGACTGAACTCCCCCTCTCTACTTTCTTTCTCCTTTTCTTTCTTCAGTTTGTTTCCTTCCTCTTTCTTGTTTTGTTTTTTTTCTTTCTTTTTCTTTCTCCTTTTCTTTTCTTCTCTTCTTCCTTCTCTCTCTCTTATCCCTGAACTCTGTTCTTTCTCTTCTCGAATTTCCTGTTTCTGTTTCTGATTCTGTTCCTTTTTTGTTTTGTTGTTTCTTTCTTTTCTTTTCTTTTTTCTTCCTCCTGAAATTCCGCTTTTTTTTCTTTTTTTTTTCCTTCTTTAATTTCCCTTAAAAAATTTACCTCATATTTTATAATAAAATTTGATTAGTCATCAACAAGTAGCAAGAGGTGGCATCCATTAAAGACTTCCTCTAAAATTTTGACACCTAGGTACCAAGTTTCCAAAATTTCAGAGTAGCCCCTCTAAATTTTCAAAATTACAAAAATGCACCCAAAATTTTAAAAATTATATTTTTTACCCCAAAATCTTTTTAAGCTCCCATGCACTACTAATGGCCGAGCACTGCTCAAAATTAATGCTCGCTTATTTTTCTGGACATAGATGGCTATTTTAATCCGCTCTCAAAGTTCGGGATATTACAGTACTAGCCTACACAAATAAACACCAAATCCTCTAACACACACCAACTCGCACCAAAATACACTAACGCAGAATCTTATGTCAATATACATAATGCAATAATCGCTAATACAATATATTATTCAATGTTCGATGAGCAATAAATAATGAGCATTAATAAGAGTTTCAATGAACATTTTTAAGGCTCAATGAAAGGTTTTTAAGGATATAATTATCAGTTAAAAACATAACTGAGTCTAATGACATTTGAAAAAATAATAGAACAAAACATACATAATCAAAGTGATGAAGTAGAGTTCCGATAGAAAATCCTTACCTTGATCCAAGCAAAGCGAAGCTAACCTCGATCAAAGTCTTCTGAATCGACATAGATTTGATAAATTACTTATTAGAATAAATTATAGTGTCAAAACACTATGAATCCAATTCCAATTTGTTAAACGTTACTTGCTTCGACGCTCTCAATACACTCAAATCGAAATAGGTCTCACGTTCAAACCTAACTAGGAACCCACATGCTCCTTAAGGCGTTATGATACCCCCAAATTCATGATAAATCCTATAGAGTACTTTTAGAGCTTAAAACAGTATAAAAGTTGCTATCTAAATTTTTTGAATTTTTAAATCTTTTTTAAAAATAATTTTCTTAAATACCAGAAAAGCCCAAAAATAGCCATTAATATTTCTAGATTAAAACAAAATCCCATAATTTTCACAATAGCCTTGCAATATGTAAGAAAAATGCAAAAACATAAACTAGGTAAAAAAATCATTAAAACTATTATTAAATATCATTTCGGCCAAACAAATGCGATACTGAAATCATATCAAATCACCTCTAATTATTCTAAAATTTGAACTAAAATATCTTAGAATCATAGAAACAGTACACAGAAATTTTTAGATTTTAAAAATTATTTTAAATAGTTCAAACATATTTTAGAAGTTTCAAACTTTCACAAAATATAAAAAATATCAAATGATTTCTAAAAATTTATCAGAAATTCTAAAATTGAAATAACTTTGTGATTATAAAATAAATTGGCCGAAAAGTGGCCAGAGGATATTCCACACGCCACCCACACGCCCCCACGCGCGGCGCGTGGGTACTGTTCATTGCCTCCTTCCTGTAGTTCACATAGCAACCGTAATTTTGATTTTTCTCCATTTTTTCTTCATTTTTTCTTATTTTTCTTGCTCTAATTCCTTCCTCTAATACCCTAATACATTATATAACAACAATATAAGATTCATGATCAAATTTGTGGGGTTTTAAGTGAAGAAAAATGTTTGTGTGTACACACACACACTTGTGTATACACATATATACGCTGAATGGAATGGTTTTAGGATTTATTACCTCATGAAATCTTCCTCTTAAACATAATCTTCGATTCCTCAACTCTACCTTCGATCCAATCTCTTTTTTCTCTCCCTTTCTTCCATTTTCTCTCTCTACACTCTATCTTTTCTCTCCCATTGTATCTCTCTCTCAACAATATTTCAGAAGAGAAGAAAAATAAGGGAACAACTGCATTCATGATCTTGTATATATATAAAAACCCTAGGTTGGAAATTACTAAAACCCCCCAGACTTTTGGTAAAATTTATCCAAAACTTTCTAATATTACAAAAAGGCCTAAAACACTATTTACGATAAATTAATGTACTAGGAAAAATATAATCAGTTGTTGCATAAGCCTGCTTCACTAATCGTCGCTAAAAATCGCTAATAAATGATCGATGCTAAGTAACAAAAAATCGTCGTTATTGTTAAAATATATCAGAGTATTACACTCTTCTTGTATCAAAATCATACTGGTGCTTGATCCCGACAGCTGAAATAGGAAACTGTTTTTAAGACACCAAAAGCTCTCTCAATTGGATTGTGCAATAAAGCAAACATTTGGCTAAAGACATCTTTGCGAGTTTTTGGTGCACACTGCGAGTATTCTTTCAGACTGTATAGTGCTCTTTGATATGGTGCGATAAATAGATTTCAACACAAATCTCACATTAACTAAATAGCACCTTCCTATACAAAAGTGAGTTAAGTAAAAAATTATGAAACTTCGATAACTAGGTAGATATTGTTAAAAGAGAACTAATGTGCAACAAATTTTTTTTTTATTTGAGGAACCTTTAACTTATCTTCCATGCTTATATTGCAGTATCCAAAATGATACGATCTGCTACAGAGCCTTCAGAATCAACACACAAGTTATATTATATCATATCAAAAGTGTATGCTGCCAATACATTTCGTGTTGGAAAGTCTTTTTCTTCCTCAATACCTTGACACTTCATCCTTGGGATGTTTATGCGAAAGTGTGTTCCATCCATGGATCCACCCCAATCCTGAAAATTGATGTAAGCCATATTATGATGCCAGCCTTTCTATTCCTCTCATCAGTTATACCTTTGTTTAGGGGTTAATTACATATAGCCCTTCGTGGTTTGGACGAGTTGCAAAAAGAAACCTTCACTTCCTTTTTTCAAAATTTTGTCCTGGTGTCGATAATGTTAAAGCCGTGAGAAATTTCGTCCAAATTGAAAGGGGGGTGATATATATACTATTGAAAAGAGCATTTTGGACAAACTAGTACACGAAAATGACTGTAATACCCTTTGTTTCTTTTTTCTTTCCCACTCATGTTTTCTCTTCTCCACTATAACCAAACCCTACCATATATGCTGTCAGCCCAGCCATGTTCGTTGCAGGCACCACCCCGTGCCCGTCCCTCTCGTCACCACCACAACCCCACTGTCGTTGCCCTCTCTTCTCAGTTATTGCTCATGGCCTCTGCTCTATCTTCTGATCATCACTTGCCACCTCACCTCCATCATTGCCGAGACAATGGCTTCGACATGGTGCAAATTCAGTCCTCGTTAGTCCATCACCACGAATGTATACCCTTCCACCCCAGCCCCGTCCACCACCCCTTGTTATCCAGCCCCATCCATCATTCCCAAATATGTCCCCACGGACAACTTTAATTTGGTTCAATGGGTTACAAAGCTAAATTGTTGGGGTTAGGGTTTTGGGAAGATGGGAGATTGTGGTGGAGGACACGTTTGTAAAGGGTAAATTAGTCAACTGGGTTTTTTTAAGGGCTGTAACACAATAAGCACCGCAGGGAGCCATTTACAAAACGTGAAAGTGGAGGTGTCTCTTTGCAACTCGCACAAACGAGAGGGGGGTGGACATTATTAACCATATGTTTAGTTAGCATTCTCTAGCTAATATAATTTCCTAATTTGAATAATCAAAAAATGTTATTGTTGAGGCAGCAGATTACTTGACTTCAGAACTTGGAACTAAGAATACCATGAGTTTGACAGTACCATGAGTGAAGAATGGACCAAACAAAGGTTCAAAACCAATGATCTTTCACTTCCATGTAGGAAAAGAAAAAAGAAAACACTACATTTTGATTTGAGAATCATGTTTTATATCAAGGAAAATCTGGAATACTAGAACACAAAATAGCTCCAAGCATCTGCGCTGCGAATTTCACAAACAAGTTAGAATGTTGTAAACTCACAGTCTTGCAATATGGTGAGACCTAGAAGTTTGAAAACCAAAAAAAATAACTTGCACTTATCTCGCATCAACCATGCAAAACACTCATGATTACCTTGAAGGATCCTTGTTTTCCACCGATGGGTTGACATTTCTACTCGTCGAAATGCAGACCATAATGGAGAAATTGAAACCATTTTCGAAATTAGCTGTATATATAAAGAGTGCTTGCTGAAATCTTCATAATTGCCCTAACGTTCGACATATTAACTAGAAGCTAGGAATCCATTAGAGCCATGCTAGCCCAGCTGGCATCAACCATTGGCTGATGCTTACAACCATTCGCTAATATTGCAAGCCTTTCAATTGATATCAACTTGTACATCAATAAGTGAGTTTAGAGTTTCTGTATTTGCTGGTGCAGCTTCAATTTATCTCTTTGCCTTAAAAGTGTAACGAGATTTATCCATGTTCTTACACATCTTCACTACCAAAATGCCCTCTTGAGATACTCCGTATTGCAGCCTACCCTTGATGCACCCTCCTGCCACCCGCTTATGCCACATCTTCAATCGGAATTAAACAAAGAAAGGAAACTAATTGTTACTTCTCTTATCAGAAACTTTATTCTCCCTTTTGATTTTTATGTGCGTAGATTATGTTCTTTCTGTCATGTTTACCAATTACACATTCGATCGATCTATCTAGCACATGCCATTACTTCCCTTATAACCACCATCAGTCCCTCAGGCATAGCCAAATATAATGATTTACATGTGTGACGAACTTGAAATTCCACTATAGAAGGCGCCTATTTTCCTGCGCATTCCTCAAGTAGTTGTCTGTGCCAAAGCGGCTACACCGCTCGACTACCCTTATCATATTAACCATCATTCAGTGCCTTTAGAGAGTTAAGAGCGCACGCTCCCATCATGGCCCCTTACCCACCAAATTTTCCCATGGCCGTTGTCCATATCTGTTTCTTTTAATCTTTGTGGCAGTCACACACACACATGCTTGTAAGACTTCTCTTACTTTAACAGGTAATTTTGTCTTCCGTTTTTTGATTTCAATGCTTTGGATTTTGTGTTGAAATGTTGGATCATCTTAAGTTCTTAAACTCATTGCGAAATCACTTACTGCTTTGATTCTCAATTTAGAGGTCTGCCTTATGTGATAGAACCCAACCAATTGGGCTGCTTTCCATCAGCATGGACCGAGGTTTCGTATGCGCTTAATGGCGGCAACTTCAAGTAGTGTCACAGTTACGCAATTTTTTGGAGCAGAAAAGTAGATTGTTGTTAATTATTTTTAGGCAGGGCTTACTTTATTAAGTGCACACGACGTGCTCGACCATTTTCCCAAACGATCTCACAAAAGTTTAGTTGCTTTAAGATATTTCTTTTAGATATTGGTTGTATTTATGTTGTCGGTACGTACGATATATCGATGAAATGGCAAGTAAATTAGAAAATAGTATATGGAACGGAAATCTAGGTACATTCCATGTAATCCTTGAAAACAAGATTATGTTACAGCATAGAAACCATCACATGTTGGGATGCTACCAAAGTAAGGAAAATGATATATAGTAGTTTTAGGAAAGGACCTGCGAAAATTTGTCTCTGAAAGTTTTTAATACCATGTGGAGGTACATACATAAGCTAGTGGTATAAATGTATAAGCAAAAAAGGAAAGGAAAAGGAGTAAAGTATCTAAAAGGGCATTTTATTTTCTTAATGACTCCAAAGCGATATTCATTGTAGTCTTACTCTTTTCATCGGTTACTTTAAGATATTGTTTTTTTTAATTATTTTATTAACCGGTACTTAAAATTTCTTCTATAGGAGATCTACTTAGTTATCATTTCAAGTGAGTGTTATATTTGTGCTCATGTACAGTACGTGTTCATATATAATAAAGAACTATTAGGATGTGCATGCCATGTTACCCTATGAAAGCGAGGTTATGACTTTTGTGCCTTTTTTTTTTAATACTATTTTCATGGTTATTGTTCAACCTTATGGCATTACTGTGACTATAGGATGCTGAGTTTATGAGAGGATACTTTGTTGCTTGATCAATTTCCTTTCGGACTTGTAACTGTATTTATATACGCAAGTCTGGGTGCAACTGCATTGATGTTGTGTTAGAACTGAGATGATATGCATATTGCTTGTACACTTGAAGAAAGTCGTTGATCTTCGGGCGAGCTTTGGTAGTTATGATTATGAAATAGGTAACTGTAGAATGACTTGTAGGTCATGCGGTTCGCTGAATGATGCTTTAGATGTACATGAGATCATCACATTATGTGTGTTTGGTGTAGATGGTAATATTTTGTGAAACTCAATCACTAGGAGTCAAGAAAGAGAGCACTCCAAGAAACCATAGTATATAAATGATATGTAAGAGAATGACAATGATGTAGTAAGAAAATAGAAACCATTGACCTGCTCTTACGTTGAAGTACAATGAGGCCAGAGTTACCGAGGTTAATAGTATTTTATGTGAAATACAAGCATAAACTCTTTTGAGTTTCCTTAGAGATGGATTTTTAAATGCTAATATATTAAGAGAATCACTTGAAGAGCCATTGAGGGATTAGAGTTTCGCTCAAACTGTCATTAGAGTTTTCGTTGAGCTATTCCATTTAAGAAATTTTTTTTGGCGGTTAAACAATGAAATATATGCTGGCATAATATCAAACTCGTTGAAGATATTTTCAGGCGAGAACAAAAAGGTGATATTTCCCCCCTTCAATTTTCCTGCTTCCTATTTAAAAGAATATAAAACTGAAAATTGCCTGTCAAACATGTTTTTTCTTTTCAATTTTTAAAACTGAATAAAAATTGAAAATAAAAACTGTTTCAAATGCTATCATAGCATTCCCCCTTTTGAGATGCGTTGGCTAGTTTAGGGCATAACAACAATCGCAAGCTTTTGCTAAGGTGGCGGTAGTGACGAGATTGAGGTGTAGAGTGAGTGACTGAGTTGAGGTATGGTGCTCTTGATAACAGTGGTTGGGGGTTAAGGCTGTGAAGATTCTAAAATTGTGTGATCGTACTTCGCTATACCAATCAACCATTTGGCATGAGGAGGTCATATAGAACCAAACTCAATCTAAGAGCTCCAAGAAACCTAAATGTATTGTTAAGAAAGGGCCAATTAAACACAACTAAGGATGAAGTGGAAGTAAGGAGTGCTGAATCTCACCCCTGAGAATAATAGTATGCATAATTACTTTTGGGTGTCCTCAGAGATGAGTGGGACACTAATCTGATATGTTAGCCTTCAACTAAGGCAAAACTATATTTCATAGAGTACCAAAAATGACGTTCATTCAGACATATACAACAGCAGCTCGCAAGTTAAGTGGACAAGATTTCAATAAGGAAATCTTCTGATCTTTTTGTGGAGCAAATGAAGAATTAAATGAACGCAGCTGTTCCTGCAATTAAATTTACTCCTTATTCCGAGATGAGCGATCTTTTCTATGCCCGCCAAGAATACGAGAAATCTGAAGACCTCTGCTGAATGCTTGGTTGAACAACATTCGAGTTTGGAATTCTGAAACGAAAGGAAACCAGGCAAGAAAAGCAACTGGGGTGAAAAGAAGCAAACCCATCACAATTTCATAGCCACGAGCTAGAGTCCGCACTGATCCCCAGAACCCTACTCGATGAACAAGGGGCTTGCATGCTTGTGCAATCTGAAAAGGAGAAAAAGTACATCATACAATCAAAATTAAGTTTGAGCTCTGCTAAGTGCCATCTGCTATAAAAGTTTAAGCTTTTAATGGATCCAACACTGTATATCATACTTTAACGCTTCCCCTCACACGCAAGCCCACAATTGCACATGCAAAAACAAATTAAGGTGCACAAAAAAAGAGTGCAAATTGCCCTACAATATAAAGGAAGAACCAAGTACGCAAGCGGCAAGAATCGAACCGAAGACATTGCGCAACAAGATCCACTTATACCATGTTAAGTTACTGGCTGCTCTAAAAGCTTAAGCTTTTAGAAATGTATACCATGCTTAAACAGGCAACACAAACTTTCTAAAAATAATCATGAGACACTAGTACATTTACAAGAGTCAGAAACTGAGCATTGCGATATTATGAAAATGGATTTTGGACCATCGTTGATTCAACTGATAAATCCAAAATGCATAACAAGTTAAAGGTTCTACCTAATTATACGGCTAGAGTTATAAGCGCTTGTGACACTTGTCACAGGAGTAAAAAAAAAAGTAATTTGAGAAACAAATCTAAAAAGAAATGTTCAATGTCATTCCTAATCTAAGTGACCTGTGACACTAGTGGACCAGTGATTGGAACTGCCATTTCATTGAAGTTACCCGTAATGAACATAAAACTACCAGGAAAACATATAGAAAGGAAGAATGAACGATATGACTTACCAGAAGCAATCCCCAACCAGTTGGCATAAAGGCAAGAATGCACACCACAATGTCTTTTGGTGTCATATGGGGGAGCGCAATCAAAATTACCAAAATAGATACAAACGTAAGAAAGATCAATCCTTTAATAAGCCGAAACACGAGCTGAAAGTTGGCACTGAATTTTCTCCGTCCAACCGAAATGGTCTGAAAAAGAAAATTATGAATTACAAAATAGTTGGGGCAACATAAATATATTACAAGTAAAACTGCCAACGATCCACTCAAAAGACAAACACAACTTGACTAGTCAGTAACCTCAACACGAGACCCACTTCAATTGGGATATGATCCACCTCTTTTCTATCTTTGTGTTTATATTCTTTTATGCATGTTTTTATTTCCTATCAATTTCTTACTTGTGATGCCTTAATTCAAGTGCAACTATTTGCAGTACCTGCAGACCTCTACACGGACTATAACTTGTATGGAGGAGAATGCGACAATGCTATAACCAGAAAAGGAAAAAATAAAAAAATCTAGCAGAAATATGAAGAATTATCCCAACCTTCATTACAAATAGTATTAGGATGATCACCAGCCATGATATGCCATACACCTGTCACCCATGTGGAAAAGGTTACGTGAATGACATAGATTAAATGATATCACTTTACGAAATGGCTTGGTAAGGGTACAATTAAACTAGCAGGCTTTGACGTACCAGAAAACTTTTGGAATGCTTTGTGATGTTCAAGTGATAAACAAGACCATACTGATAGATGAAAAATCGTAACGCTAGCACGATCTCAGCAATGATACCACGCTTTCCAGAATGATGAAGGTGTTCTTGTTCCTCCTCCCACCATGATTCCCAACTTTTTTCGGGGGGTACACCAATACCACCTCGGTTGCTGATCCACTTGTTCCAATCAGTCCAATCATCAACTATCTTTTGCCACTCAAAACCAGAAGGGTTAAATAGGAAAGGTGCAAAAAGCCAGGTGCCGACCATAAACCATATTGATACAGTGATCAACACATAAGCAACTGCACCTCTATAGGCTTGTCCAAAAATTTGGTAAACAAGAAGCAAAATCATTAGCTCAAGTCCCTTCACAAAATGGCTGCGGGAATAGAGCCGGTAGTTTTCCGCAAACTTGGCGTGAAATACCACAAATCCACGACCTGTTGGCCTATATTTTGCACCTCCATGAAGTAAAGTCCTTCCATAGTAGTGGGTCTTCGTCCCAAGTGAAAATGTGAAAAACACTGGGGCCAGCTGTAGCTGCATCAGAATGAATTCACTCAGTGCTGTTCGGAAACCTTTCTCCAAGCCAATCTCCATCATCATAGGCAAAGCCATCAAAAATCCAATTTGCACAAATGACTGTGATGCAAGAGCCACTTGCAGAGGCTTATTGTCTCGAATTGCTGGTTGAGTACTTAGCCCCTCCTCAAGCCCACTAAGAACAAGATAAAGGCGGCCGTAGAGGAATACGTACACAGTGAGTACAGTAATCTGCCAGAAGAAATGTAATAAAGCTCACAGTACTGCAGTACAAATAAGTAAGAGTTAAAAATGTACTCAAAAGAGGGTCTTTTGCTGCTTACCAGTGTACTGAAGTAGAAACCAATAGTTGTAAAATAACATGATAACATCCGGAAAAAGTCAAAACGGTGTCCAAGCCTGTATAAGTCACGACTCAATGTCTGCTCCCCGTTGCCGTTGGCTATTTTTGCCTCAAATAGAGATATCTGATTAAGGCCCACATCTCTCCCTTTCCCAACTTGTATGTACTCATGGTGAGTCACATTGCCTTCTCGAAGCGTAGAATTAAAACCTGGATGCGTGATCCCATCAGAAGAGTTTTCGCGGGAAGCCAAGATGAGGTACAGAAAACATAATTTAAAGAGGAGGAAACTCTACTCTTAACATACCAGCAAATATGTCCTCGCTCAAGTTAATTATCTTGGAGGCTTTGCTAACACCCCCTCTTGTAAGGTGAAACAGCCTATCAAAAACGTCTGGATGACCATAGTGAAATCGAACCCTGCACGATTGAGAATATAGAACATTAAGAAATCTCAGCAAGCACAAGAATAAAGGAGCCAGAATGAAAATAAAGTTCAGCACACTGAACATATTTCAACGTGCTAAGAAAATGCTTTACACCAGTGGGGAAATATGTTCGGCTGTTTTACAAATCGATGAACTGAGGCATTTGACACCAGTTTATAAGTATAATGGTGTGAACATGTATAAATTTAACAGATGGCTGTAACTTTGGAAGTGAAAAGAACTAGTACAACATGGCCTCCTAGAATATAGGCAGAGTCACAGAGATAGAAACAGAACTACGAGAAAAACATCTTCATGCAGGAAGACAAGGAGAAAATTTTCCACTCAAGGGAAAAAGGTAAATGTTCATATAATTGTAGTTCATTACTAGCGACAAGTTATCCTACGATAATTAAAGGGTGGCCCCAGCGCACTAGCTCCTGCCATTGTGGGCTCTGGGAAGAAATTATGAAAGCATTCTTGCATTCATCATTACGGAGGACTGTTTCCGTGTTCCGAACCTGTTACCCCCAGGTTGAAATGGAGCAACCATACTGTTGCGCCTACCCTCACCCTCTTAATCCTATCAAGACAAACACTACATATCAGTTATTTCTCAAACTTATCTACTATTTCGGGGTTGTTAGAGCAAGAAGAGCAAACAAAGCACCAACAGCTTACACTGTAGCAGCATATTTGAACCTTTTAGCCGAAATCAATTATGCTCACACAATCATGTACCACCAACTCCAGGCCAATTCCCAAGTCTAGTTCTGACTCGAATATCCCATATTGCTCCACTGGTTACTAAAACTACCACGATTACTTCTGAAAATGGCATGCCTATTGTCAAAATTTTTTTTTTTTTTGTTTAATCGAATTCAAGAACTTCGTTGGTAGGAAAATAAAAAGATACAATACTTTAACTTCCCAAAAGCCCTAAATAAAAGAGTTCAGAATTGAAGCCATTGACCCATTTCTACCCTTCCTACTTTGAATGATTTATTATTTTTCATCCCCTTGTCTTCCATGTCTATTTGCAGGCTCAAAGAAGCTGTGACAGAAGAGAGAAGGATTAAGACAGACGGTTAGTTGGAGGATGGCGCGTCTCACACCTGCAAAGAAAGTAGGGGATACAAAGGTTTGTCATGACTGCCAATCAAAAAGCAGGATTAACACAGAGAGATAGAAGGCCGCCTCAAGGAGTTTACTCATTTCTTAAGACAAGGATTCTCAAGACATATTGCACCTTAGAGCAGAAACCCATTCAGGCCCTTCATTCATGTTCGCCCGATATAAGCAGTGTCGCCAATTCTTCTGTGTAGGTTTCTTATGGTGTCACCGATGGGGATAGTTAAGTCAACCTATCGCCAAACCGGATATTCTACCTAGAGTGAAAAACTTGCCAAGAAACAAATTTTCAATTTCCTATTTGTGCAGGTCACACTCAGGTCGTGGTTAAAGCTTAGTTGCAGGAAACTCCTAATATGGTGACGTTTCTCTCTCGGAAACTCGCTTTTGCGATCCCAAGTTAGGAGCTCCGTGGGATCTCGTTCCAAGCTAAGATGGGAACTCAATCCCGCTAGCTGGATAGAGATGCATGGAACAAGTGATAGAATACATGAAAATCAAGCTCTTTTCAACTCAATTCCTTGTTTCTCTCTTCCTTCAAGTCCTTAAAGTCTCCTTGTCTGTTGTTCCTATCTATGTAAACTATGCTAAACAAATGATAATACTCTTTACGCATTTATTTATTCAAGCCGCTCCCAACCTCAGATTCTTCTTAGTGCTCACGCTTCCCCGCCCCCGCCCCGCCCCCACTCCCGCCCCCCGCTTTGTGCAACTAAGGGTTAAAGGACACATTTGAAAAGGAAATGACAACTGCAATTTAACCGGGTACCAATGCTTTTATATAATGTCTGCTTATAGGGTCAGATGATTCTATCTGACACCATGTCAAGCAACCATCTCTACCAAAAGCTAAGCTATCAAAGAAGGGCCGTCAATGTACATCAAGCTATAGTACTCCCTCTCGGTGTGCAAGGCTCATATTGCACATTGAGAAGCAAACAATTAGATTAAATTAAGGTAAAAAAAAAAAAAAAGGAGTTACTAAACGTGACAACGCCGTGCAACCTGCACTAGCATCTATGAATCAAAATTCGGAAAATTTTGAGCCGAAGACATTAGAGCGGGTTGATCTGGCCATGTAAGCATGAACTGAAAAATAAAACCCATAATATTCAGTTCATTCGCACATGCCATTCAAAAGTATGTAAAGCCACCTATTACGAGGAGTGAGAAAATATAAGGTCCTATATCAGAAAGGTTGAGCGTTCCACTTCATTTGATAGACCTTGTGGAATCAGACCCATAGAGAAGTAAATTATTTAAAAAACGACAATGAACACAGCCACGTTGCCATAGTGACGAGATTTGTCAAATGGAAAGTCTCGCAGTATGTCTCCTTGCTGCTTCAAAAAATTGAGAAAACAAGAATGCAGAAAGATGTGGGACTCTAGACTTACTCTATCCCTTTCCCACCAACAGTGCCCAATCTCACCCAAGGTTAGGACGGCTCCCATTTCTGCAGTAAATCTTGGATCATTTATCCCCACCACGTGGACGGCCCAATATCCATTTTAAAAAGAGCAAAAAGACAGAGCTGCGCAGGATAATCTGGTGCACTTGTGCCTTTTACCAAAATACCCCTGTTGCTTCCTTTAACAACCTACCAATCTAGTGGGCCAAATAGTCCAGCGCACCATGGAAGGCCATATATCTGCCAAAAAGACGGGGGTTTGTTTGTCCTAATTTGCTGAGACATGTAATGAGTAGTTGATAAAAAACCCATCCGATGCGCATAGGAGCACAATTGGCAAAGATCGCAATTAATATAAATCTAAAGCCGCTTAATTACGCTATTCTTCTGTTGCCGTACGAGAATTTCTAATTGAAGGAAAAAACAAAAGATTATCTTCTCCCAAAAGCTAAACAGGAAAGCAAAAACAAAACCTACCCACAATAAGATTTCAGACAGAGACCAAACTCACCATAGAACCTAACTTATTTTATTTTATGAGATTTTCTCCGGTAAATAGGAACAATTGAAAAGTATTTCCTTTTATCTTTTACCAAAGTCCAGATTAATAGAAGAATAGAAAAGAAGCCAACAATGGCGGTTGAAAGTGAGCAGAGAGTGGCAGGGGTCGAAGGAGATTCACATCTCTTTGGGGATGGTGGAAGAAGATACTAATATGGTGGTTGTAGTCAAAGAAGATTAACGTCTGTCTAATTGGCTTCGATGGTGATGGGTTGTTGCGCAAAGAAGATTCACACATGGATTTAGTGGTGGGTTTAGTTGCGACAGGAGCTAGAGATCTGAAGTTTGTGGGGCCTTGATGTTTGACGGTGGTTTGGTTGTGGCGGTGGCGTTTGACAGATAGTGTAGTTCTTGGAGTTGGAGGTGGTGGTGGTTACGGTAAGCCTTGGAAGTGGTGGTTGCGGTATGATCCAGCAGTGGTTCATATCTTTAATTAAAATTTTCACCAACAAATAAATTTTTCACAATGACATATCTTTAATGAAATGCCACTAAGTGGCATTAATTTGTATTTGTGAAAAAAGAGATGATAATGAATTCAAATCAGGAAGTTACTTTCTAACTTATGAAAAGATGCTCCAATTGATAAGAGATAAGTTTAGTTGGTTACTTATTAGTGGGTAGTTATTATGTAAGTAGTAGGAATTATTTTGTAAGTGGGTAGTTTGTCATTAAGTGAGTAGTTTGTCTTGTAGTGGTAGTTATTTTTTACAAAATTTGTAGTATAAATGGTGGGTCGAGAGGTCAAGAAGGAGCCGAAAGAATCATCAACAATCAACCAGACATATCAAGACTTTACTTCAAGTCTTTTTCTTTACCTTCATGTTTAGAGGCTTTGGTTGCCTTTCGATAGAAAGTTCAGTTTCCAGACTTGGGAACATTGTTGTGTAAACATTCACAATCAATCGAAACTCTCTTTGTCATTTATGGGCTGCGCACATGCAAATTTCTTCCGTTCGTCGAAGTTTCTCACTTTTAGGGAAGTCCTCAGGCCCTAGGGGCAAAAAAGATCCTACGCTTTTAATCGATTGTGCCTCGGGCGCACAAATCGATAGTGAGTTTGTCCAGCAATGCAAACATTGGCACGCCCGATGGGACCCTTTTAATCTGAAAGTGGAAAATGCCAACAATATATTTCCAAGCAATTCCTTGGAATTTCAGGCCTGATTTGAAGAATTAAGGGCCAATTTTTGTATAGATTTGATGAGAGGCCGTAGATCGGCATCTTTAGTGCCTAGAAACGAACAATGGTCTGTGTTTGCAATTTATATGAAGGTAACGCTGACAGATCTAAGAGATTAATGGGCTGATCTTTTGACTTGCGTGAATGCATAATTTGCTTGTTTTGCCAACCCAACCATTTTGGCAAACACAATTTATGAGTTACAAAGGCTAGAAAATCATATAAGAAGATACAATGGTTTAGATTATCCACAGGCAATCTCGGAGGATGTTTTAGATGAAGTTAGATGGATGAAAGAAACTGGAATTCCTACTTTTAACAACTGGCTTAGATAAATGGTCAGAAATTGGCGACTTTAATTCTAACGGTTAATTTGTTAATGCACCATTAGTGGTTAACCCTTGTATACAATTTGGCCAATTGTTGGACAGTGCCAGTGGGTATGGGGCTGAAATTCGTAATCATATGCACCATTGTTGGACAAGTAAATGCACCAACCTTGGCAGATGACCACGTTTTTAGGCCAAACATGACAAAACCCTTTGAGAAGAACATTTCCTTCTCATGTGTCATAGATAGTGGTGCAATTAGCAATAAGCAAGGGCAAGCCTATGACCATGAGTTGGTTGTTGCACCAAAAGAAAATGGAAATGGTGGTACTGGAGAACATATCAATGACTTAAAAGGCCATAAAATCGTAACTACACCAGGCGAAAAAATAAATGGTGTTATTGGGCATTTTGATGCTCTAAAACTGGCCAAAGAGCAATTGTTTCTTTTTAAAGAAGATGATGCCAAATCACTGGAAGTTCTAAACCAACGGTCTATTTTATCATCATGTGAAAGATGGCCAAATCAAGATGATGAAATAGCTGATAAATGTTTTAAAAGCCATTTGTTATGGAAGATCACTCCAATTTTAATGAATACCAAGATATAAATAGGTTTAGAAAATTTTTGAATTTATCAAATTTAAGTATGCAACACCCACTATGGATTTGCATTTTCCACCAGTCTTTCATTTTGATTATATGGCTTATAAATCAGCAGATTTATATATTGTTTGCATGGAATATTTCATTAGACTAATCAATCGATTAGCCATTCGATATATTGATTCGGTTAGTAGCTTGGCCAAAAATAGTCAAGGTTTGTATAGTGACTTGGCCAAATGTGGTCATTGACAGCGGAATATGAAGAGCTAAAGCCAATCGATAGCTAATCGATAGCAAAAATACTTTCACTTTGAAGAATGCAAGCCTATTAATAGTGACTGGTGTATCGATCGCGAATGTTATCTCGATACCGGTGTATGCAAAATCAAGATGGTGCAATTTAAGTCAATAGATTGCATATCGATCACGAAAGGCTATCAATAGTGCAAGTTATCGATAGTGAAAAAAATGCTCTCTTTGAAAGATATGACTCTTCACGATCGATAGTGAAATGTACAAGCCTATTAATAATGAGAGGCCATCAATTGTGAAAGACTATCGATCGTTAAGCCTATCGATAGTGAGAATGCTTTTCCTTTGAAAGATATGACTCTTCACAATTGATAGTGAAAAAATACAAGCCTATCGATAGTGAGAAACTATCAATCGTCAAAGGCTATCGATCGTGAAATGCTATCGATCGTGCAAGGCTCTCAATCTTGAAGGGTTATATATCGATCGTGAAAATATATTAATAGTAAGAAAATACTACCCTTTAAAAGACATGACTCTTTGCAATTTCCAAGTATTCAATTACTTGAGCCAGTGGGAAAATGTTTGCACCAACAAATAATTTTTTCACAATGACATATCTTTAATTAAATGCCACTAAGTGGCATTAATTTTTATTTGTGAAAAAAGAGATGATAATGAATTCAAATCAGGAAGTTACTTTCTAACTTCTGAAAATATGCTCCAATTGATAACGGATAAGTTTAGTTGGTTACTTATTAGGGGTAGTTATTATGTAAGTGGTAGCAGTTATTTTGTAAGTGGGTAGTTTGTCATTAAGTGGGTAGTCTGTCTTGTAGTAGTAATTTTCTACAAAGTTTATAGTATAAAAGGTGGGTCAAGAAGGAGCAGAAGGAATCATCATCAATCAACCAGACATATCAAGACTTCACTTCAAGTCTTTTTCTTCACTTTCATGTTTAGAGGCTCTGGTTGCCTATCGACAGAAAGTCCAATTTCCAGACTTGGGAACATTGTTGTGTAAACATTCACAATCAATCGAAGTTGTCTTTCTCATTTATGGGCTGCGCAGTCTTTTAAATGCAATTTTCATCTGTTCGTCAAAGTTTCTCACTTTCAGGAAAGTCCTCAAGCCCTAGGGGCAAAAAAGATCACACGCTTTTAATCGATTGTGTCGAGGGAGCACAAATCAATAGTGAGTTTGCCCAGCAACGCAAATAGGGAGCTATCTCAACCTTGGGTAGAAATAGACTGCATATCCATACACGGGGTGATCCAAATATAGTGCTAGTAAAGTTGCGTTTCATCTTGCGGACCTCAAGTCGTCCAGGTCACCACACGAAGGGTTGAGACCTTCCATTTTTTATTTCTTAACTAACCGCTAGTAAGATAGGCAGTTGGTATCCATAATAATTCTGCCCCTCATCTTTTTATGTCGATTGTCCATCCCTCTCTTTTCTCAAGGGCGAGGGTTGTTCTTGTACCCGACAACAAATACCAACACCCCATCGCAGCCCACTACATCACCGCAAACCACCTACAAAACCACCACCTCCATCAAAACCAAGCTCGTTGCAACCAAAAAAATTAATCGAACCCACAACCATAGTTGCCACCACTCCCAATCAACTATAACAATTTACCACCACGACCACCACCACCGCACGCAATAACCACCTACAAAATCACCGGCATAGCCGCCTCACCCAACGAACCTACCACTTGCTGCAATCACCATAATGAACCAAGCCCACAACAATAGCTGCCAAAACCACAAATACCACCACCATTGGTCACCGTCAAAGCCATCATAATTGTCATCATGAACTACCCCAAACATTAAACTATTACCATCGGCATGGCAACCCCACCATCAAACCCATCACAATCACCCGTAACATCATCTTCCAATCACATCACAAGCACCCACATCCGCATTTGCACCACCCAAATTAACCTGGAACATCCACCACACACAACAATGAACTGACCCCTATTCTTTGGCTCCGCAAAGTGGCACAAATATATCGCTGAACAATTGTCTCCACCGATTATCATCGCATCCTCCTCACAAATCATAAATCACTCACCTTTGTGGGTAAGAAGAATCAAACTGACCTGAGGTCTTCAGTAAATAGATTACCTTCTATGTTGAATTATTTCTGTGTGATATCTTCAGGTTAAAAGTTGATTGATGGTGTAGATCTTATCATTGTGATGTTAGATAGAAGAAAAGAGACCGAAAGAGAAGGGAAAGGGGAATGAACGGTAGGTGGGTTTTTCCTTCTCTATGCCAACCGCCCAAAAGAGGGGTGGTTGGTCGGTAGTTAACTTTTTATTTTTTTCAATAAGGTATTTGGGTAAATATGAAAAAACCGCCTAAAAGAAGGGTGGTTGTGAATTTTTAGAAAAATAAAAAAGTTGATCGAGACCATCCACATCATGACGTGGACGGACATATCTCGACTTGATAAAAGGGGGCTTTCTATCGAGAGATCTCGATCACTCGAGGGAGGGAGGGAGGGAGAGAGAGAGAGAGAGAGAGAGAGAGAGAGAGAGAGACTTACTTCAAAGGATTGGCTAACAATCTTTGGCCAATAGTTACAAAACTAGTCTCCTGATTAGACATGAACCATGCAAGAGAAGAAACACTGCATCAAACAAAAAGGAAATAATGAGCTGTTACTACCAGAGAGATATGATGTACGTTAGGCGACAAATGGCATCTAGAAGAAAAGCAAGCAACACACCTTCCAGTAAAGATATGCTCCCTAAGTCCCAGAATCGTAGGGTACCTCACTCCATCATGCTTCTTGAGAAACTCTTGAAGCAAATTCCTCATTTTCAAAGATTCTTCCATGTAGTTATCCTGCACCGGATGTTTTAACACCCTGAACAGAGGCAAAAAACAAATACTTGTACTAACCAGATATTCCAATACTTTACCTGATTCATATCTATTGTTTGCAAGCCTTCTCCACGCGTGAAGATAATAGCATGATTCTGATTTTCAGGCTTACCCTCACCCAACATAGCAGGTCCCGGAAGTTTTATTCGATAAATAACCTGCGCATAAAAATTAAGGCTATCGTATGCAAAATGTTCAAGTGCATGGTCTCATAAGCTATTAGGGAACGCATAAGGGATGCAATTGATTGTTTCCAGTATCACTAGCAGTTCAGTTATGACACAACGTAAGCAACCGACTCATGCAAGTGGGGCACACGTTGCAAAATAGGCCCTTCTTTAAGGGTATTATTGGAAGCAAAGATTTACTAACCACTGGTAAGAGGGAAAAGTGAAGCTGCTGAGAATTTTGTACTATTACTATTTTGTCTGCTTGAAGGCTAGTGAGGATCAAGGGAAAATAAAGGGGATGCAGTTTCCTTCCACCGCTGCCATGATTTACTCCCCGAAAGTTGAGATATTGGTAAGTGTCATTACTCAATTGATTGACAAGACTCCCTCACTTTGTTCTCACTTTTTATTTGCTGCACTGAACTGCCTGGTTTTTTTTTTCTTCTAATACATTTTGGTTGGTTCTTGCTATTACTTTGGTACCATCTCCATTTAACAACCATTATACTGTTTGAAAATGTAATTGTTTCGTTCAAAATTAAACGAGAGACTAAAAGTTCTTACCTGATCCAAATTCTGCCCTGGCTCTGAAGAATTTGACTTTGGCATAGCAGCCTTCACTAGAGCAGAATAATATACCTTCTGATTAATTTTCTTAGATCTGTCTTTGCTAGGCTCTTCAACCTCATCAATATAAGCTACACGAAGAGATGGGTACCTGTTGCAAGGAAGCAATAAAGCTGATAGTAAAATGTAACAATCATAAATAGCAACTTTAATTGAAGACATACACTGTCATGAGCCTTAAGATGTCTTGTGCACGAGGATCGCCCGATCGTTTGTGAATCCCATATTGCTGGCAAGACACTACGTATGTGAACTTCATATCTGCCACTGCTTGACATTGCGCCCACAATGACCTTTCTCCCTTCATCTGATCTTCATTCAATTCAATGGCCTTATATCCTTCCATAAGATCTGATCAAGATTGCACCATATTAGCACAGAAGCATTAACAATTTCTGAATTCACAAGAACATGTACTAGGAATTAAGAAACTACACTAAGTTATGACATGGAAACATAAAAAGAGCTACACGAGTAACTCTTGATGTATTGAGCAGAACAAAAGTTACCTTTATCTTCAGCCATATCAAGAAAGGCCTGAAGTTCCAAGGCTTTGCGGTAATACATCATACCTCGTACTGGCATAAGTCAAAAGAAAAATTAGGTAATCCAACAAACTGCTTGAAAAAAAAATGATACTTGAGATTAATAAATCTTTCAAAAGAGCTGCATACGTGAGACCAAGAGGATGGCCTAGTGGTAAACGCCTCCCCCTTCTTTGGGCAATGCCACAGGTTCAAGTCTAATGATGGGTGGGATGTTTGGGCTACGGAATTCTAGAATTACAATCTCATCATTCAATTAGTAATTGAGCTGCACATGTACATCACGTACCTGTTTTAGTCAGCGTCTGGCCTCTAAATGATGCCCATAGACGTAGTTGTTCTTCTAATTCTTCCAAGCCTTTAAGTTCATCATCATTGCTTTTTTTCACTCGCTCAAGAAATTTGTTCCGCTCATCTGTGTTGTCATGAGTCAGCTTGGTCGAAGAAGGAAAGATTATCGCACGTGAATGATAAGAAAAGGCATACCTCCGTACATCTGATCCATCCGCTCAAGGAAATTGTTCCATTCATCTAAATATCATCATTTGATCAGTTTTACATAGAAGGGTTATATTAAGGAAAGCAACAGGCTTAACAAAATGCAAACCTGGAAAAATTTTCTGCAGGTAAAACAGAATAGAAACCCCGTCCTCATTTTCAACTTCCAACTCGTGCAATGAAAAGAGAACATCCTCGGTGTAGTAAGGAGTCAATACACTAGACGAAACAACGCTATATCAGGCATCATACAAATAATGCTACTATAAGCATGCTTCTTTTAACTAGCAGCAAGGTAGATAACGGCAAATGGTAAAGTAAGATAAATAAGATTTCAAACTAACAACATCCATGAATACAACAGCCCTAAAGAAGGAAGAAATGCATATCTCGAGAAAAGAGGTTGCCTAGAGCTTCAAGGTTTCTGTAGCTTACAAAGAACTATACTTACCAGGAAGGCAAATCCAATTCAATATGATTTCATAAATTCCCAATTTCAGCACTTAATTTCTATGCTGGATTTCAATCTGACTCCAACAACTTATAATACTTGTGTGCTACCAGCTACTTATCCCAAGCCACGAATAAGAAATGAGGTAAAATTTAGGTCACAAGCGAAACTAAATTAACACACTTACGAGAAAGAAAGCATATTCCGAACTTTAGGGGCCAAAGGCATGTCCATAAACAATGAATTGGAGAAAAAAGATATGCGCCTTCTAGCTTCTAAGTTTGACGGCACATCCATCGCAGACTCCTTTACAGTGAGCAATAAATAGAGCCTTTTGATCTACAAACGGAAACAATTAGGCAAAAATTAAATTTGGAAACTTTTAAACTAATGATTTGGACCAATTAAAGCTACCTTCTCTTTCCAAGCTTCAGATTCTGGAGTTGGAAATATAATAGCACCAGCAGAAGCAAATAACTGAGACTGCTGATCGAGAGGGGTCATCCCCTCATGCCCTGATCCACCATGGATTGAATCCACCAAACTGTACACAGTAACAAGATCAGAATGACATCCAAACACCAAACTTACGTAGAAGATATGCACATGAAAAGGGATTACTTGGATAAATGATCCTCCATTATGTCCCTCGTCACAACCTCTAGCATATCCTGGAAAAGAATGACAACTTGATCCCTGTCATCGGGCTTGTTCTCTACCTGTAGAAATGAGACTAGTTTGGTTATGTCTCCATAACTGCTATCACAATGCAACTGAAATTTTCTATAACGTCAAGTTACTATATTCTTACTACTTACCAAGTACTTGATGAGCTTAACAAAGTGGTCATAGAGACTAGGAAGAGCACTCATGTTGTACTCAAGAATGAGAGTACCTTCCCCCACATGCTTGTCAACTTTGGTAAATATACATTCTATAACCCTGAAATAACAGTGTGGATAAATTCTTGTGTATGCATATAAAATACCCATATAGCCTGAAACTAATCCTTCACAATGTCATAACAAAATCAAAGCGTCATGTCTACACAAATGAAAATTCATGAATATAGCAATGTACTTACTCTGTTTCACGATGGCCACGAACCAAAAACTTGATGATATTGCGGAATGAAGCATAGCACTCATGCACGGCACATGACATATAATTGTCAAGTTCGATTCTCTTTTTGAGCTCACGGTCCTTGCCATTGCTGTCCTTGGCCATGTCAAGTGCTATTGGAATCTATTAATGGAGAAAAAGTGGGTACTTTAATATCGACTCAAGAGTTTTGATCAAATTTTCAATGAGCTCCGATACGCAATAAACGCATTTTATTCAACCATTTCTAGGCTAAAATAAGCTCAAGCATATTTAAAACGGATAAATAAAATGTGACCAATTTTCCAAAGTTCTACCTTAATGCAATCCGATTAATTATAAAATATGTTGTTTGGGATTAATTATGGGATGCTAAAACGTGATTTCATCTGCTTTAAATCAGGTTGCTAGGTGTTTGGCAAATTACAAAACTGGTTTCATCAGTTTTCAAAAGCTGAAAAACTGATTAAAAGATAATCGAAGCACACACAGATTATGGATCAGTCACTTTTGCATACTCAGGTTGGACCAAGTAAAATACCAAAACGTCCTTACAAAGTACAAAGACCTTGAGCAACTTTTATCTGAAAACTAAAATTCTAGGTCATTTGCTACATTGGAAGTGCTTTTAGTACTTCAATCCGAACAACATTCATAACTTCAAGCTAATTTCGCTACAAATAACTTAAAGCTAATTTTGAACAGTTATTATAATTTTTCTAAAAATTTGCTTCGAGAGTCAATCCCAAACAGTCTCTAACATAAATATATGTAAGTGGTGTTTATGTGACAAATTTGCCAGCCAAACCTAGAACAAACCTTGCTAGCAAGCAAAAAAGGGGGCCACTGTATAAGGTCCAAGTCACGGTCAGCCCAATATGGGACGAGCAACAGGTCCATTTCCCTGCAGAGAACTTTGGATTAGTCCAAATTATAGGAGGTTGCCAGCGTCTAACACTTAACTGAAATGTAAAAAGACAAGTAAAAGCTTCACAAGACATTTATAGATAAAACCACCAGACTCGCTAAAGCTCTTCACCATAGTTTGGAAGCATCATCTTCACTATTACCTGTTACTAATAAGATCTTCCTCCCTAAAGCTAGTGATTATTTTGTTCCACAACTGAGCAAATCTTGCTGCCTCTTTCTCTTTATTAGACGGGTTAGACGGTACCTACAACAATAGTTAGACAAATAACCATGAGTTATTTACAAAATGAAGATCGGAACTATAGGATCTACCAAAAAGGTCTTCAAGAATGAGAGCCAACCTCTGCAAAGTTGCGTGACAGAGTGGCCTTAAATCCTTTCTTTTTTACTGGCTCACTCTTTTCCTCTGGAATCAAACAACCATTGAAAGCACCAGGCAACGACTGAAACCTGGACCTTAGCATTCCTAAAGTTCGAATCTGGAAGCAAAAACAGAAGTTAGAGCAACAACTTAAACAGTCAAAAAGAAGCTAAGGAAACTATACATACTAGCATGCAGAGCAAGACTGAATAGCCACTAATCTCGTACTGCATAACACAAAATTTATGATGTTTCTTCACGAAAATGAGTTTAGATAGAGAGCACGTGTCCGTAGTTATGGTGTATTATGCTGTCATTCCTTGAACACTTTAAGAGAAGCTTCTCGTGTGCCCACATTACTGAAGAATTAGACACTAGAACACCTTGAAAACACTTATAGTGTAGACAAGTGTCGGTACATGCCTTCTCATAAAACCATATAATAAATTCTGATAAAACAAGTATTTCAAGAAGAATGAATATTCTTTATAGTGGTGGTGCCACAGATGCTGGGAGCATAGTGACGTCAAAGGTATGCCTCTTCTTCCTTGCTCCCCTCTTTTACTCTTGGAATTAGAAATGTCGATCCAAAAACTGTTGAAAGCGCAATGAAGAATGAGAACGCTCTTGGAACACAAAGGAAAAGGTAGAACTTACTTCCCCTCATCTTCCCTCTAAATAAAAGCTTTTTGAAAGAGAAGGGAAAAGAAGAAGTACAAACAAAACGTATTAACAATAGGGCTAGAACAGACTTGTAGAGAGTTGCAATCAAATACATTACCATGAGTCACTTTGCTTGGAAATGTAACCGCTTCCTCATTACTTGAGCACTTTTTATCTACTTAGACATACTAATTGAGGCCTTACAACCATGTCAAGCGCAATAGACAAAGCTTGTTCTAAATATTAAAACATCCAACTTAATAGCAATTGGCATTGAGTGGAGACATACACAAGGTCATTAAACTGAAGCCTTGCGCATTATCTTCCCGATTTGCGATTTCTTATCTTCAATAATTTCCAACACCTGTGGTCAGTCTTTCTTTTTTTTTTTTTTTTAGCGGGTCAAATATATGAATTGGGATGGGTGGTGTTCTTATCTTGAAAACAGCCCCATTTTATCTTGAAAACAATTCAGGATCAAACAGCTCTGAACCATGGAAGCACCATTTGCTATAAAAGCCAATGCGATGAGCATTATCTTCAATAATTTGCGATTTCTTATCTTCAATAATTTCCAACACCTGTGGTCAGTCTTTCTTTCTTTTTTTTTAGCGGGTCAAATATATGAATTGGGATGGGTGGTGTTCTTATCTTGAAAACAGCCCCGTTTTATCTTGAAAACAATTCAGGATCAAACAGCTCTGAACCATGAAAGCACCATTTGCTATAAAAGCCTATGCGATGAGCTATCAAAGAATGGGGCCCAACAACGTATATATCATGTTTCAACAAAAAAAAAAGCAGATAAATGAATCAGGATAACTGCTGGCACATAAAAAACAGATGAGGGAGCAAAGAAAAGACCTAACCTCCCCAAGACGCCGAAATGCACCATAAATACCCCCAAACAATGTGGAGAATATGGCATACCAGATCTGGGTATCCATAAAATATACCTAGTAAATCAATCCATGTGTTAGACGGCTAAATTTTAAGGCAGGTTAAAACTAAAAGAACCAGAAAATGCATAACCCATACAAGGATAATTGGAGCCCAGAGTGCTATCACAACACCAATATTGCTCTTCGCTGCAAAAACACAACTACATCCTTAGAAAGAGGAGGAGGAGGGGGGGGGGGGGGGTTGAGGGGGAGTAGTTCATTGATTCCTTCTTATCATTCATGTGTATTACCTTGAGGGAAAAATTCATGCCATTGATATACATTTACTCGAACACTCATAATTGCTTTTGTTGGGTTCACTAGAGGCTTTATCTGCACTTGACAGATTTGACAAATAAAATAAGTTAAGAAGAAGATAGGTGCATAGAACATTTGATTAGTAAGACAACCTATTAAGATGTGAAGAAAAATTAGTCCTCTCTTGTTTCCATCACAAAAGAATGACTTGCCGCAGCAAGAGAAGAGGTTCTTCAAGGAGGTTGATAGACCCATCTTTCTTATCAGATTGAAGCCTCTCAGTAAACAAGTCCCACAAACAAATTCCTTTTTCCAACAACTGAAAACTACTACGTCGATTCAGAAACATGACTTTATAGCATTTTTATAGGTTCAAGAATAACTTCCAGACATACCAAATAGTTTGCACTATGGGAGCCCACACTGAGATACACACAAGCACAATATATAAACAACAGCAAATATAAAACCACAGGCTTCTCTTTCTACCACTGGTGCATCTCTCTCTAGCTCATGTCCAGAACAACATAATCAACCTGTTTCACTCAGTCTTTCATTACACCAGGCTTTGCCTCACCAGACAATGCATTGACGCAGCCACCAAGGGACTGACATAGGCAAATTTAATAAAGGCAAAGGCCGTCGCCCTTCCACAACGGACATGTAGCGAATGAACCGACCGACATCACAGCACAACCGAACACCTCTCACCATTAAGTGAAATGGATTCAGACCAAATCTAGTTTTTTATTTCTTCTCAACTGCAGCCAAGCCATGATGTTTTAGAAACAAGGGTTGCGTCATTTACACACCCTTTACACCAATTATGTCTCTCAAGCTAAAATTTGATCTGAAAAAATATGCACCAGAGCGTGTGTAAATACTGAAAAGAGTGTTAATCGCCCCACCCAGTGTAGTTCTGTTTCCATCCAAGTTTTACGAATGCAAGATTAAACTTGCGTTATTGTCAAAGGTTGACTTCACATGAAGTCCAATAGTCTACAACATTACGCAGTATACACGACTAGCGGGGAGTGTTGCTGTAGCAAACTACAACTGTGACATATGGATTGCCAAAACTTTTGTTCCCGGTTTAACACTGAGAAAGAAAGGAAATTCCAAGGAAAACCAAATATATCAATAACACTGGATTAACATGCAGTTGGAAAGGATAGAACAGTTGCACCTCTAAATAGTAACTGAATGCCACCTTTGTCATTATAAGAAGAACCCAAAACATTGTGTACCTGTAATTGAAATCAAAGAAAAATCAGATCATGGAGGAGATTAATCTATCTATTTATTCTAAATCAATTGGGCACGGATCTTACTTGAAAAGAGAAAATGTGCTCTCGTGCATTCCCCTCCCAACATAGAGCCGAGGCTGCAAGATATTATATAGAGTGCTCTAATTAACTTTCGAATTATTTGGAATAAGGTCGAATCAACTATGGAAAATGTCTATTCTGCTCAAAGAAAACATGTGAAAAATTGAAGGAAAGACAAGGCATTCTTCATACCTGTGACCACCACATCATCAGCATTACTATTCTGTAGTTTGATCTTTCCAGGAATCGACGAATGAAGGGGAAAAGAAACAACACCGCGGCGAGCATATTTGGTGACAAGTAGATAACAACAGCCAAAATAAACAGAGAAGGAGCATTTGAGCTATTGCCAAACCAACCCTTAATGGTTTGAGCAAATCCCGGAGGGTTCTCCCATGTATAAGCATATGTAACTGGTAAAATTATAACCCATGCAGCAGCAGACAAAACCTTTAAAATGTATCGTAGCTTTACATAGAATGGCATGCTTCCCCTTGCTTTCCAACTAAGAACTACATCGAGCAGAGCTGCAATAGTGATAAGAACAACGCTTTATGATATGGTGTATATGAATATTAAACTGAGAAGTATAAAATCTGCATTCTAAGAAGACAAGGTTTCCTTCTTCTGAATTACTAGACATCACCATTTCGCAATTCCACGACAACTAGTAGACGGAATGGTTATCATGCCTGGATGCACAAGAGGCAGAAGGCTGAGATGATGTCCGCTACAAAATTCAGCATACTCATCTACTCCGATGTTCATTACATGGTAAGAATACTTATATTCATGTTAGTAAAATGAGAAGAAAGTACGGGGATTTTCATTGGAATAGTTCCAACACGCCAATCATATTATGAGAGCCTAGATAGCTTATGCTCAAATATAAGCTAGTTACCCCCACATATTGGGTCACATATTTGAATGAGTGCACGAGTAAGTCATGCAGCACCCAATATTTGATGGTACATCTGTCAAGAAGCTTAATAATTTCAGTCTACGAGAAAACCTAAACCCAACAAAAGCGTCAAGATAGCAAAAGCTGACTGAAACTCCACCTCTCAAGCTGAAACCTTCTTCCATCAGCTTCACGTTTCTAGTTACAACTACCTTTGTAGACTCGAGCAATACATAATTCTCCAACATCTATTTACTAAAAGGATAACGTTTTGTAACCTCAAGGTTTTTCACATGAAGCAGTATATAACTTACACTGTAATCAATATTGGCTAGACAGGTGCTACTAAAGATCCTACTTGCAAACATAGTACAGACAACATGACAAAATGATGGCCACATAAATTAACACTACATCACATTAATTAAAATATGCAATTCGCAAAATACAGCATAGCATGTTGCAATACTAGCAAAGGAAGATTCCAAAACAAACTAATCAAACCAAAAATAAAAGAAACATTGTGATAGCACCAGCAGAATGAAGTATTAAACATACCTTGCCCTAGCTTCATTATTGCAGCAGTTATAAAGACGCTAAGTACTTTCTTGAAAACGCCAGAATCAAAAATTGAGCTCGGTTGTCCAGAACCATTCCAAGCAACAATTATCATAGCCTTTGCAAAACGGAAGCGTGTCAAATAAAAGTGTAAAGAGAAAGCACATGTACAAATATACAATATTGACATACCATAACGAGAAACAATTACCTGTAGGCACAATATGAAGAAGCCCCACATTCTGTCAAAGCTTCTAAATACATGCCAATATGATCGTATCTCTACAAAATTAACTTTTCCCACCCATCGATCTCTGCCAGTTGGCTTGTTATCCTAGAAAATGCCACAATTTCCAATTAAATAAGTTCTATAATTAAGGATAATGTCAAGATAGACTTGGCATTAGCAGATACACATGTTTAATGCTCTACGATGACAACGATAGAGTAGAAGATAACATTGGTTTCTCAGCAAGATGGTATCATTGAAAGTAAGGTACCCGACATGCTAACTGACCATTGGCAATATGGTTGTTTCTTGGTCATACGAGCATACAGTGACGGATTAACACTATGGAGAATTAATGAAATGGAGAGAAACTGAAAACATCTACAAGAAAATAGGATAGGGGAAATGGTGGATTGGCAATCGAAATTCCCTTCTTTTTTAAACATTTGACTTCCCACTTACGTGTAGCATCTAGCACGGGAAAAAAATATAGTAACCACTTGTACTTTTACATAATTCAATGAACATTAGATAAGATTGGGCGAGTAGTACTTATTTAACTTTCTATCACCATTTGAGCAAATTCTATGCATGACTCATTCATATGTCACTCCAAAATAGCAGTTTAAAGAGCTAGTAGAGGGGCAAGGGGAGCAATTGGAACAAAGAATAGCCTTTTTTCCTCTCCCCAGCTCTGACAAATTCTTCACTTCAGCAACGGCAGATCGTCAAATTGGCGTCAATTATGAACATAACCAATAACAGGATAACGGTCCGGTGATTAGTACGCGACAAAATCTTACATTGAGCTGTTTATCCATTGAAAGTTGCACAAATAGTACAATCAAAACTTAAGAACACAGGTGGAAAAAAAAAACTCAAATAGGTAAATGAAGAAAAAAGGAGGAAGCAGGAAACGGTGGTGATGGTTGCTTCTATTCTGGTTAAATAATGCAACTTGGAGCCTATGTACTTTATCAAATACGTTTTTAATCCTCCATTTTTCAGTTTTTTCTTATAAATTTCCGAAGTTGCCTTCTAGTATGGTCACTGAGGAGCATGTAACAACTTAATAGCTTGGTTTGATGGAATTAGTGACATCGGTACTACTTTATTGACGGATCTGATCTTAAAGAACAAATATGAAACTTTTCATACACAAAGGACCAACTAGAACACTGCACCAAAGTTCAAGGACCAAATTCCAATTTACCTAAAGGCTGCTTGCCACAGTTCAGAAGACCTAAAAGGTTATTTCCCAAATAACCAGTTATAGCTTAGCTGCTCCTTGCATGGACTAATGCATGCCATTTGTGCCCGATTCACAACACATGGCACCTAAATCCAATTTTTTGAGCCAGCAGCAACAGTGTCGGTAAGCAGCCAATACCATCATAAAATTCAGCACTTGCAACTGGAACGAAGTCATTTCTTTTTAATCCTATAAAACAGAAAACTCTATCCTCTTTGTAAAAAAATGCGTAGTCCCTACAACCGCAATAGCTAGTGCAGCCGGACCTCACAAATAACCATGCTTTACTCTCTCTCCAATAATTTTAACTATGCTTGACCAACAATGAAATCTTTCGAAAAATGCATATTCCCTACAACCACAATAGCTAATGCAGCCGGACCTCACAAGCAACCATGCTTCCTCTCTCTATTTGTACGATGCTTGACCAACAATGAATCTTTTGCAAGAAAGGTTTCCAGCAACAAAATAGGCCTCATCGTGATTCTTAAAAGTTACAGAAAGTTCAAAAAGGAATGTAAAAGGGCACTATAATTCAATTGAACTACAAATAATGTCTAGCAATATGCCTTAGTCGCCTCGTACTTTTGTATGCAACAATATATCTACAAAGGAATCATCTAGCAATACAAGGAGAGATTGAAGCTATGGGAGGAATAGGAAATGCTTAAGGCACGAAGAAAACCATAAGCAGCATGATATAGCATTTTATGAATCTTTGCATTTATAAGATCACATAAAACACATGAACTTCCACAAACTAACTTTATTTTTCTTTTTTCGTAAACAGGTCCAAAGACATAATGCTTGGACTAACTAAAAGGATCAACAAAGGTTACAGCGTACCCCAATTTTGTCGACTTGAAGTTTTTCTATAGACCGACAGAAGAAATCAGCGTCAGCACGCATTGGCCAACCTAAGCGGAAACAATCAACTGACCTGCACAATAATTCAAAATGAGGATATTAGGCTCTGTTTGACAACATTTTCAGTTTTGGTTTTCTGTTTCCAAAAAAACCAAAACCTGTTTAATTTTTTTTTTTTTTACAAAAAAAAGTGGGAGTTTGGTTACCCAGTTTTTATTTTGAGTTTTTTTTTTTTATTACCCAGTTTTTTCTTTGGTGGTGGTTTGGGGTGGCGGTGGCGGGTCGTGGCGGCGGTTGCCTGCGGTAGTTGCCGGCAGTGGACAGTGGCGGTGGGCGGTGGCTGTGGTCTCAAAATAAAAACCAAAACTAAAAACCGAAACTCATTATTGGAGTTTTCAAAAACAGCCCTGGTTTTTTAAACCGAAAGAAAAAAAAAACGAAAACTGTCCGCCTAACGCACTTATTTTTTCCAGTTTACAAAACTGGAAAAAAAAAAAAACTTTGTCAAACGGGGCCTTAGCAACTGGAAGATACGAGCAACAATAAGAGTCACAAGATAGAGTCAAATACCAAAAGTACTCATTTAAATCATCGTAGTTCCTCCACTGGGAGTGCTTTGATTTTCCGTTTTTGCTCCTTGCAGCTTCCTGCAGTATGAACATGTGAACTCCATTAACCACAACTAAGCATAGAGAGAGAATACCAAGTGTGAAGTTAGATTATTAAGAACAAAACATGATACCTTTGAAATCACTTCATATATAGGAGTAACAACTTTTCCCAAGAAGGCCTCTTCTTCTCCTCCATAGGCTGGCTTCACATTCTCACCCGTCGTGAGACTGACATTGCCAGCTAGCATACCGTATAATTCAAAGGCCATCTAACAAAGATGGCAAACCAAACAAAAATAAAAACCAATAAGTAAAGGATGAAAGCGTTCCACAAAACCAATTGCCAGTGCTGATTAGTTTAATGCTCGTACATATTTGTTTGTCCTTCAAAAAACCAATTACAATCTCATCTTAGAAGGTCTTAAGGGCGCCTTGCAATAGGCTCCAGCCATTGTGACGTCTGGAGAGGGTTGATTGCCAGACCCAATTCGTGCAAACGAAGTACATAAAAAATATAAGGCTTGCAATGGGTCAATTCCCAAGAGCTTATAAACACCTGAAATACAGCCAAAGTCTATCCACCGGAATCAGATCCGTTTCTCTCTCTATTTGGTTTCAGCCAAACCAATCTGATGAGAAAACACCTTGTCTGCCTCCGAACCAATCATTCTCTCTGAATTGTTTTTTAAATTAAGTTTCAGTTGCTCTAAAAGCTTAGGTTGCTAAAAAATGGGCCTAACATTGTATATCAAGTTTAACTCACCATCACGTGCAAACACAGCCCCTCAATTGCTTGCATGCGGAGAGACGTGTCAGCAAGAAACAAATCAAGGTGCACTTTCACCAAGTGCACAAATAAATGGAGCGCATATTGCACTATTATAGAGGGGGGCCAAGGAGGCAAGCAATCCAACACTCCCAAGGACCTTGATTAAGAAGAGCTCTGATACCATGTTAAGTTACCTGTTGCTCTAAAAGCCTAAGCCGTTGGAGAATGGGACCCAACATTGTATCTTATACTTATCAGTTTCCCAAACAGTTTTCTCCATCAAAGGGGCTTTAACACTTGAAAGAGCTATAAATTTCGAGTCTTCCACCTTAAGAGTTCAAAAGTAAATATCAATTCGCACATAATAGGTAGTGTGCAATGCAAAGCCAAGATATTGGTACTTATTGGCCACACTCTCAGTGCTTTGACCATTTTCACTCTAAGTCTGTTCCAACTATACTAGGCTACCATTTTCCCATTTTACTAACAAATGAGCAAACTCTGGAAAAGTTTCTTATTTTCAAAGAAATGGAATTACACAATTCAATTCATGCTTAATCAATATACAAGCGTACCGAACTAGCATAAAGGTTATAAGTAGAAGGTGAAGTTATTTAACTGTTATCCTAAGGTAAATCATTGGGTATATTTCATTAGGTACTTGCTTGGTGATAATAGTCAACCCACATTCTCCTTAATAGAGTTATTAGGGTATAGCAACAAAATAAAGCAAGCTGACGTGAATCTTCCATTAATTATAATTTGACATGCGTATGTTGTCTTTTGAGCAAAGTTTAACCGGAAGATAGAGTAAGAAAAGACAACAAGTTGAATCATGTTGTCCCTGCTTGACGGTCTCGGATCAAATGAACCCAGAATCTTGGGTTATCTCCTGACCTTATCCAACAAAGAAAACCTTCTAGGCATAATACACTACATCATTATAGCCTCTACTATTACGAAATGTCAATTCCAAATAGCATGTAGCATAGACCAGGAGACGAATAAGCAACTTCAAGCTGCCTGAAAAGCAAAAGGTAGGCAGATAATCGTTTGCGGACCTTTGTTCCATATTGTCAAATTCGCATTGCCTTGTTTAAATACCATTTCCCTAAATTACAAAATAGTGTGATTTAATTAAATACCATTTTTAAGAGAACGTAAAGCCTTTACCTCTATTAGTTATGTTACATGAACTCTTCAGAATGCATGAAGCACTCGTGTCAGACACTTGACACTTGGACATGGGTTAAAATATCTGCTTGACACATGGGATATGCAACTATGAACACTATCTTTTAGTATTTCGTTTAATTCGTTATTACTTTGAGATGAGATGAAACAAGATCTCAATTAAAACCATGTGCGTCACATTAACCACCATTAAGCCTTGGGAACAACTAAAAAGTAATTTAAATATGAACATTTTGTCGTGTCCCTGTGTCTTGTATTAGTCTTGTATTTAAAAATTAGACGAATCCGACACTTTGACACGTATTGGACCTGGACGCTTGTACCAGATCCATGTTACCTTAGAAGCAGAAAACTTATCATATGGTGACGCTTCTCTCTCTAAAACTCGCTTTTGCAATCCTAAGTTAAGAGCTTCATGGCATCGCTCTCCAAGTTAACATGGGAACTCGATCCCGTCAGCAGGATAGAGATGCATGGAACAATTGAGAGAGTACCTAAAACACAAGTTAGTTTCACCTCAATTCCTTGTTTCCTTCTTCCTTCAAATCCTATAAGCCTCCTTGTCCGTTGTTGACTACCCTCATCGACAGAACAAAACTTGTCAATCAATCAGTGCTCTCTCCCCCCCCCCCCCAATTCATTATTGGCTCCATGTCTAACCCTACAAGATACGAGATCTGCTGCCTAGAATGCCTTGACAAGTGAACAAAATCAGCAAAACTACTTCTACCGTTGTTATTCTCAAAGGCAAGTATCTGGTAGCAATATACAATCAACTTGATGTGAGGAGTACAAAGTAACAATTCACAATCGGACATGGTACGTTCAAGGAAAAAAGTTTTTACACCATAATTAAGTGTAAGATATATTATTAAATTAATAGTGATACTCTTTATGCATTTATTTATTTCTGCTCCCACCCTCGCCCCATACCCGCTTCGTGCAATTATGTAATATAGCTAGTTTCTTTAAGTACCACCCTTTACACTGATTAAACGTCAAATTCAATTGAATTGCAATAATACATTTGCAAGGAGTCGGTGACCAGTGTGATCCAGTGTTTTTGAAAACAGAATTCAAATGGTAACCAATCAAGAAAAAGTGGATTGAAAGAAAACGAAACACAAAAATTGGTAACCAGCTAAGCTATACCATATTGAACATAATTGATTGACTTAATTGCAAGCAGTTAAGCCCTTTATAGTATAAAACTAGTGATTCCAAGAAAGGCAATTAGAATTTTACATAGGCATACTATACTAAGAAAAAGATAGTGAACAAAGTAATCAACCTAAATCAATCCAAAGGCCATGTTAGTATACAAGATCAGCGGTTCCTAAAAAAAATTAAGAACTACATTTACTATGTCGACTGTCATGAAGCTGCAACTTACTCTTAAAAATTCAACCATTAGAAATTAGGCCCAACAGGGGATATCATGCTTTAAAGTCCCTAATTGCACGTGAGAAGACAGCCAACTATGATCACCAAGGCACAGACAACAATGAACTTATCAATAAGAAATAAATATATAGCGACCAAATGCAAGTGGCGAGGCATGCTATAGAGCTTAAGATGCTGAAAAAGAGCCTAATAATGTTTTTCCTACTTTAAGAACTACCATAAACACCAAACAATTCTTCTGTCAAGAATGCAAGCATACAAAAGAATCCGTGCGTCTTACATGGTCTCTTGTGTCAGCATGGTAACATTCTTATTGAAAGAAGAGCCCGTCCAAACAATCCTTATGCACACACACGTATACCCATATAAATACATATACATACACACATGTACATAAAGGGAAGTGATCCACCGCCCGCACTGAAAACTTAAGCTAAGTTTTCAGCACTATCTGGCCGTCCAACACATAGGAGGTCGTCTGTGGCAAATGGACGGGCCAGATCTGGCTTTCATTAAAGGCTCCATGTTGTCCACTACATAATGCAGCAAACGGGGATTTTGACCAAAATGGTTCGGAGGGAAGCACGGGGAAATTTGTGGGTGGGGGGTGGGAAGGAGGGAGGGAGAGGAGGGTATGGTAAACTTCAATATCCGCTACATTATGTCAAGGACGACAGGAAGGTTTAAAAAAACTCAGATCTGGCATGTCCATCCGCAATGGATGGACGGCCAGATAGTGCTGACAACTTATGGTAAATTATCAGCGCAAGCAATTGATCAACTCTTATATATGTGTGTATGTATATACATACTTATATATGTAGACATATATATATATATATGACTATACACACTAATTACCAGCGGTACAAAAAGGAAATCTAGATCGCCTTGACGATTAGCACTGAGTGAGAACTAATAAAGATGAGGTAAAAAATGAACAAATAGTTAGGTAAAAGATATAGGTAGACGCTTTACTGAAACAACACATTATTGCATACCAAACAATAATAGGTCATAGGATGAAATAAACGTACATGATGATATATATAGCAGAGACATTCAGGCATGAATCTCAAGTTTGCAGCTTCCCCCATATAAGAAGATAGAGACCCATGTACAACAATTTACGCTGCTGAATTTCCTGTTGGATTGTTGGTAACCTATAGCATAAAAGGCACAAGGAAAAAATTTAAAAAAAACTGGCATAAAATGAAATAAGTGAAGGTTGGAGTTCTTTAATTAGCGACTATAACATCATGCCAAACCTTTGATTGCATTTCTTGATTATGCATTACTCATCAAAAAAAATACATTTATTGATTGTGCAGTGTCCCATACTACTAATAGCAAAAAGTACACTATATTGTCTGAACCCGTTAAAACGCCTTTTCTGTATCTCTCTTTCAGCATCCAAGTGGGCATCACATGTGATAGATCAAAATAAATACATTTCTTGATTGTGCATTGTCCCATATTTGTAACAGCATAAAGTACACTATACTGTGGGAACCCGTTAAAACGCCTTTTGCATCACAGGTAAGTGGGGGTGTGAGAGATTGATACGCATTATTGTGCCTACTCTACCAACTTAAACGTTAAGAGCAGGTGGTGGCTCACAGTAACTAAGGCTTTAGTAACTCTTAAAATTGTTGAGTGCCAGTCTTATGACAATTAAAATCAAGTACAGAATACAATTGTACCAAATAACAGCCTTCAGAGAAGTCTCACCAGAGACTACTTTTGCGATCCAAGTACTTGCACCATTTTTTGTAGTTCTTGAAAAGTTTCTTCATCACCTCGTTCAGGGCTCGCTCATCCAACTAAAGAAAACAAAAGGAAAAAAGAAACCAAGAAGGACATGAGTATATTGGTCAAGACGAACAAAAGCATATTGACATGCTAAACGACAGCTCATTCGACGTTATTCAGTTTCCTATTCTTTTAGAGGAAATTGCTAGTCGCACTATACATAACTTACACTCGCCTTACTTTGCGAGACACTTTAATGCGCTTTAGTGACACTTCATTTATTATCACGAAAAAGTAGATTCTCACAACCAATCCCCTTTTCTAAATTTATATTGTTGTGACCATTTCTTCGTTGAAATGTTTTTCCAACATCCAGTGCAAGGAACAAGGGTTCAAGCTGTGGGTGGTGTTGTCTCCTTTTGCGTAACTGGACCATCAGGTGGAGGTATTGAAGCTTTGGTGCCAATGCAGTGGCACAAGAACGCAGGCTCAAAGCCTAGAGAAGCTTATTTTGAGACCACGTTTCTACCTGGTCGGAAACATGTTGCAGGATAAGGCCCATCAGGAAGTTGGAGCCACATATAAGGAGGCTACAAGATTGCAGCCATACGTAATGCAATGCATTGGTGAAAGTATTAAAGTAATTTCAAGGAATACTACTACATATACGCCATCAAGTGGTCATGTTTGCCTTGAATTTTAGGTGCACTTCCTGAGGCTATCAAGGGAAAAGCCCTACAAGGTCTGGCAAGTGTAGTGGAGCTACACGGGTGATTGGAAGGGAAAGGTAGACCTGACCCTAGCCACCATGGATGACTCACAGCAAGAGTGTCGCATTTGCAAGCCCCAACCGAAGTGTACCAGGGAGTCCGAAAATAGAGTAGATTTGAAATGAAGAGTGAAGCCACTATCCTGCATTATTGCTACTTGGCGCTTGTAAACAGTGTGTTATTACGCCTTGGATGAATTGTATTCCTCATGTAGACGGCATCATAACCAAAATTCCATGTTCCTTTTGGCCTTGGTAACGACATACTACTTTTACCCACTATTTTCAGACGGAGCTAAGGGTAAGAAACTAAATGCATATCCCGCGGCCACCCCCAACCCATATGCTATGTTACATGACTCGGTACGAGTGCCCGAGTTGGATACGTGTCCAACTGTTGGATTCGTCTAATTTTTAAAACGCAAGACACTGGGACACGGCAAAATCTTCATATCTATTGTTACTTGTTAGTTATTTCTAAGGTAAACTGATGTTTTATGTGACGCATGTGGTTAAATTGAGAAGTCGACTCATCTCAAAACCAAAGAAACCAACAGAAACACTATAAGATAGTGTTCATAGTAGCATATCTAATGAAATTTCGGACACTTATCCCGTACTCAAGTCTAAGTGTTGAGTGTTCAACACGGGTACCTCACGTATTCTAAAGAGTCTATCTAACATAGCCCATGTGTGCTAGGGAGTAAGGAATAACGTGGGTTTGAAATTAAGAGTGAAGCCACTATCCTGCATTATTGCTACTTGACACTTGCAAACAATGTCCCTTATTACTCCTTGGATAAACTGGATTCCTCATGTAAACAACAGCATCATAACCAAAAGTCCATGTTCCTTTCCGTCTTGGTAACGAGATACTACTTTTACCCACAGTTTTCAGACGAAGCTAAGGGTAGGAAACTAAATGCATACTCCTTTTTCCAAATTTTAAAAAAGAAACAAACAAATAAAAAAAAACACCAACTGGGAGGGGACAAAAACGTTACGAAAAACAAACCTTGGGCTGTTGATCAGGCTTTGGAAACTGTCTAATGTGAACATTAGCAAGTAACAAAATCAGGTGCTCTCGTTGATTTGCCACACTATCTTTCTGCAATTTAATTGACAGAACAAAAAATAAAAGTCTTGACAACAAAATTCTCCTTCATAGTCAAGAAGCTTATTAAATAAACCTTATTTTGCTCTGTGGTTGGATTGTTTGTAAGGTCACAGCAAGTAACAGGAAAAAAAGCACATGAAGCTGATGCACAGCTAAGATATTGAACAGTTGACCTGAAAACCAAACATTGCTTGAAGCCAGTCAAGAATATCTTCATCCTTCTTCTTTTTGTACTCCCTTGGCCATGGAAGACCCCTTGTGTTACGAAGAGCAAATACAGCGGCTTGAATCTGCAAATCAAGTTGGAATGCATGCTGCTTCAATAAAAAAGCTAGCATAACGGCAAAAGAAAACAAACCTAAAGACACATTAAGAGTTTGAAATAAACCTCTGGATATTTCATAATCGCCTGATTTGCACTATCAGGATCAAGAGGAAGGATATTATAAGGGAGATATATTTCTGTTTTTTCTGCAACTTTATCATGAGCTTCCAAAATCTGTATATCAATCAATTATATCCATTATTCATCGAGAAAGATGTCAGTGCAGTCCAGAAATTCTTCATTTGGAAATAAGTTAAGATAGCATTTGCAAGAAAACCAAAACAAAGCAAGAGTATTTCATCAGAATAAGTACTTCAGACAGTGTCATCTGTGCTCACCTCGCGATCAACTTCCATAGCTTGTGTCTGATTAACAGCTTTCAAAACCTCAAAGAGAACATTAGCAGTTTGGTATGCTTTTGTAAGCTGTGCACTGAACAACTACAGAAGTTTAGTGCCAGATATAACAAACAGCAATGTCAACAATCACATGATATCAAGGCCCTTTGACGTATAGTATGCTCACCGATCAGCCTTATCGGCAACATTTTGCAAAGCCTGAATATACTTTTTGTAGTAATGCTGATAAAAACTCTGCATTTCACGCGCATCACTTTTTTTCACTCTTCCCATCAATGTTGGATCATTTTCCTAGAAGAGTCAAAGAAGAATTCATTTACAACATGTACGTCACAACTAAGAAGCACAACCCTGAAAAAAAATACTCCACATAACACAGTGATTTTGCCCCAAGCAAGTTGTGACATTTAGAAAAGCAACAAGTCCCAAAAAGTGGTCTTTACACAAGGGTTACAAAACAGTATATATAAAGCCAAACGATACACTATGGATGTAAGAATACAGCTTCTGTTTGCCCTGTTTCCTTATAAGATCATAATATTGGAATCAAAGTAAAATCGCCTTTTTCTTTTCTTTTTCACGTTTTCTGCTAATTCTCTTTGATGTTTGCATATGCTATACAAACTTGTAGTATTTACATACCAATAAATAAGCTAAAATCACTATTCAAAGGAAGGATAACATAGAAGGCCCAAAAATCAAGAGCTAAGTACACAGTAAAAAAACTTGTCAAGACAGTTTTTTAATGGTTTCTTTAAGTTTGTTATAGATAGCATATTATTCTATGTCTGCTTGAGTACACCTTCGCAAAAAGACAAAACACTCTGACTAGAGGAGGTAGTTACATGAAGACTAGAGTTGAAAAGCTAGAAATTATCTTATTAATGAATAGCAAACCTTAACTTTGCAGGAGAGAAATGCAGCATCAAACAAGACGTTGACGCTCCTCATGCTTGCTTGCATGAAAATACACATCTAGATTTGCCAACAGCAAATAAATAGGCACTAATAAATTTAATGAACTTTTCTTCTATATTTAGTCAAGAGGAGCTCGCGAACAACACTAAATATACAGGCGTACGCTTTTTGGAGTATTCTTCCAACAAAAGATAATTCTAAAATCTACAAACATGTGTACTACACATCTATAGCTATAAAAAAGTGCATAAACGACAACTAAATGTTATAAACATAAAGAAAAACTAGAATGACAGATGCACTTCGCAAGTCCACAAACCAAATGATGGAACAGGAAGAATAATCTAGTACATACCCTTTCGAGGCGTTGCAAAAGGGCAGTTTTGAATTGGCGAACGCCACGGCCACTCGACGTGGGGTCCAATCGGTGAGCTTTCTCAAATGCATAAAACCGACCTACATCAGAAACAGACTTTTAAAAAAGCAAAAAGGCGACTGCTCTAAAGATAGGAGAAAGGACTGTGCCAACTGTCAGGTAAACAAAACTATAATGGAGTGCAAACATGGGAAAGGGGCAGAAAAGGACAAATGTGATGGTTCTTGCAATAAAATAAACAGCAGGTTCGTAATGAGGATTAAGTGCATATCTAAATTTCTCAGATTCAATGTAATTCATATGCCATCCATTCGTTAAGGTCTAAAACACCATTAAACTTGCAAAATTTCCATATCTCAAGAAGAGCAGAGACGATAACCAGCATAAGGTATACCTCATGTGCATCAGTGAATAAATTTTGTTCTTCTTCACATGAATAAGCACTCTAAATTTCACATGGGGATATCCAATACTATAAGATGTGCATGTCTTTGTTGTTTCAGTATACTTACATCAATTAATTATGTGAAAGCCGCATAAAGCTTCCATCATAGATCTCCCATGCCATGCGTCAACCCAGATTAACTTTTCAACAAGAAACAACATTACAATAATGCACAGTAATCAAGTGCCACTAATATTTGACCACAAAGAAAGATTGGATCTCAAACCTTAAATACATGACCACCAGCAATATAATTGAGTATTCGTTTCTCCACCAACTCTTCGCGTTCCCTGAACACAAGCTGCGTAAAGGTCCAAGAGAACTTTATCTCGAGAGCCACTGAGGCAACATCATATAAAGACAAAGCTGTCAAACCGTCTAGAACTTGAACATTGAACTATTACGCTTGACCGAATCCGTGGGCATCAGACCTTTAGTCATAAAACCTCCACCGAAGTCCCGAGGAGAAACGCTAGGGCACCAAACCTTTTGCAACAACACCTCCATCTTGTGTCCCAATGCAAACTTCACCTAACCAAATTACATTGACATCAGACCATGAGCCACAACATCTCTGCCCTATGATCCAAACTAAACCAGACCCAGCCCAGGACCGCTCTCGATCAAAGCATAGTATTACTCGATGGCAACACATGCTTACCATTTTAGCATATCGTGATGAGAGACTGGACCACACCTGAAATCTCAAACTCTTTCTCGAAAGAAACTTATCATGCAACTGTACCCGCGAGCTTGAATCAGCAACCGCTTCCCCAGAAGCCCTTACAAAAACAAAACCCCTCCCTGATTCGCATGCCAGCGACACTTTAACCACCACTACGTACCACACCCCTTAAAGAACCGAAAACCCCTCCCAGACCACATGCACCTGGAACAACATTGTCACGACACCATCAATTACTACCATTGAGGTCAACCTGTTGTCAATAGAAACACACCCATCCTTGCCCTTCTCACACTTACAATCTCCTTCAGTGACAGTGGAAACCCACTTCTCTCTGACACAATAGTCAAGCAGCATTTCCTCATTTCACTCCAATTTCCCATATTTTTCCATAGGGATCCTTAAAGTGTGGCAGACTCTCCCCACTAAGCTCTACAATCTTGCTTTTCCATTACGTAATGCATACTCCTAGTGATATGACTGTTGTTTTCTTAGTCTCTCCACCAAGATTACTTGCTATATGGCATCTTTCTAGTAAAGATCACAAGTAAGCATTTACTTGACTATAGTAAGATGTCAATGACAAGCCCTTAGCGAAGAAATAAAGACTCGTATGCAACTAGCATCAAGGACCATGTCTTTTCAACTCCCTACATTGTATTGGATTTACCACATATGACTATTTTGCGAATTAATAAATAGACTTAGCATATGAAAAGCTTGACCTTCTATGTGGTTCTTACCCAAGCTTGACTTGCCAAAAGATACTGAACTTTGTTCTTGTTATTTGAATTCAATTCAATGTTTACATGTATTAAAATATATTCTAGGATTTCCCAAAACGTCAAAGGGAAAATTCAATGAATCGGAGGTAGTGCTGTTCTTCA
>JAVXUP010003463.1:0-67039 GCA_033070095.1 Escallonia herrerae | reverse complement strand
TGCACTAAATGTTATGTTCATGCTTCGCCTTGAAACGAAAAGGGAAATTAAACACGGAGGCATGTGTAAAGGACACATCCAAGGCACATGAAAAAAGGCCATATCACGCTTGGAGACTCAAGGATAAGGGACCTCCTACTCCAATATGACACGATTTTCTACCAAATGAAGTTGATAAATAAAGCAATGCTGTGCACTAGAAACGAGATAAAAAAAATTAGCAGAATTTCTCAAGTTTCATTTCAATTTTTTACATAAGATCCCTCTTGAATATCCTAGAAAATCGCTTGGATTGTCGAATTGCCCCCTGAACCTCTCAGCATCATTGTTGACCTATTCTTGTATGAAATGTGACTAATATATTATTCTAAACTATTATGCAGGGTTGTGCATGATATAACTGAGTGGACTCTAGCACAGATGTACATTTTGTGGTGACCGGCTATACTTGCACATTAGCATTGAGAGTTGGGATGCAACGCTCCCCAAGACCCTGCGACAGCGGGAGCCTCATACAATAGGCTGCCTTCTGATAATATCGACTTTTAAACCCCCAAAAACATACAGCACTCAAAGAACATGCTGTGATATTGCTGCTTAGGCAGGATGTCTACAACTTAGTACGAATCTATGCAGACACTCAACCACGGAAGACTATGTTAGATATGCATTAACGCCACACCATGCCAACAGATCAAGATGTTGTATAACAACATGTACTTTAAGTAGTTTAACTTAAACAAATTTCCTTCAAAGTGCTTGCCAAAATGCAAGATAATTAAGCAGACTGTTCTACCAAAAAAACATTAATTCAGATAATAAGATAAAAACAGAAACTACGATTAAGTAGTCTTACAGTCTCGTCAAGTTACTCAAACTTCCGAGGTTTTGTGGAAGAGGTCCTCCAAGCAGATTATCTTCCAAGGTCCTATAATTTAACTTAAGGTTATAATCAAACAAAAGGTTAGGCACTGCATCAAGTATGGACTTCGTTCCTTACAGCACTTCAAGTGTAGCAATGTCGCCTATTTCCTTAGGAATTGAACCACTTATGCGATTTCCCAAAAGGGACCTGTTGGAACCGAATAACATAAGAATTCCTCACCATTCTAATGGCTAAAAGTACTTGCAGATAGATAAGCATAGAAGTTAACTTACAGAATGGTGAGACGAACCTGACCAAAAGTTGTGGGGATGGATCCATTGATATAGTTGCGTGTGAGATCTCTGTGTAAAGTAAATATAATCAATTATACGTGCCATATTATTTTCTCCCAGAGACAACCCCAGCCCCCAAAGAAAAGGAAAAGAGAATACTAATATAAATGCTGATCAGCCAAATATGCAAAGTGCAAAGCATGTTTAAATTCAATCTAGATGTAATAAATCATCAGAAAAATCTTCAAATTACTAAATATATTTATCGGAAGATACAGGCGTGACAAAAAACTAAAAGAAACAAGCACTTTTACATTGTATAAGTGCAGAAATATCCAGTATTAGAACCTAGAACATCTGAAATACTTCAAAACTTTAGCCTTATAAATTGCAAATCCATTAGCATAACCACATAATAGAACCTAAAAATCAGCAAAGGTTAACTCAACCATAAGTCAAAAAAAAAATCAAAAACCTAAAATGCATCACTTACATTTCTCGCAGGTAACTAAGATTTGCAAACTCTGCTGGTAGAACTCCTGTCAAGTTGAGTCCCTTCAGCTGACTGTATTAGTGTAGACCAACAAGAGACAACGTAATTTAATGGGAAGCAATACCAAAATTGTAGGCGGAAAGGCGAACACATTTTTCAGTAATACTGTGTGCTCAGATACAAAAAATAAATCTGGCAAGCGTAATTTTGACAAGTTCTATTTGGCAAGTTGTTTGCAAAAACTATGTAAATCAAGGTAACTTAAATGGTTACTTATTATCCAGAAAAATTCTCCAACGACCACAAAGTTTCGGTGCATATTGTAATTGCAATAAGCTTACAGGTTTTGCAGTTTAGGTTTAACATTTCAACTAAATTGCCTTTACATTGTAACAGAAACTTTCTCATGTTCATGTTTGCTTGGCTCTCAAAGTTAGCTATTTGCACAAATCATAGAAACTGTCAACAGCTAGCTTAAGCCTAATTGAAGTTTGCAACAATTAACTTTGGTTAAAACTACAATCACGCGTTGCACCAAACCTTTAACCCATGCGATGAGTCAGAGGTTAACAGGACTAGAGGCACTACATAACTCAGATACCAACACCAAATATCAAATACATAAAATTCAGGCCATAGACCTTGACCACAGAGTCCCAAGAGTAGCTTTGTCAATCTGAGAATGGTGCCTTATTTTAGACAGTAAATCTTATTTACATACAAGCTTCAGGAGTGACATTTCTAATCATAAACCAACTACATTTTATGACAAATCACTTGCTAAGTGAGCTCTAAATCTTGGCCACGGTGATATACAAAAGGCCAACGTGTTTTAAGCAATTTTTAGATGATTTTCATTCTTCGAATTTGTGATGGATTATAAGGCAAGCCAGACTACAGATCAAAACCAGCCTGCTACGTTTATGAGAAACAGGGAGAAAAAATGATTGACAACCAAAATTCAACTACAGTCAGAGTGCCTACAAACATCATTACATATAAAGATCGCTTAATAGCCCAATAAATCTTTTTATGGACTTACTCAATTGATTCTGGAAAGTTTAAAATTCACCCCAAAAAAAAAAAATGAACAAGCGTAATAACCTCTGAGCTAGCCCTGTAGAACTTTTTATGGACTTAACTCAATCGATTCTGGATAGTTCAAAGTTTACAGGAAAATGATCAAATTTTAGTGCCAAAAAGAGGCATATTTTTAACACAGGGTTAACCTGCAAGTGTAGAATAACAGGAAACCAAGTGTGAGATATTTGAACATATGCTAATCCTGACATGTTCATTTGCAGTTTTAAAAAAAAGGCAAAACAAAAGAAAGGGTCATACATGTTGGTGACATGGCAAACTGAGCTGCTGTTAAATGAGCAGTCACAAGTTACATTGCTAAAAATCTTGGTTGTAAAGATCTGATTCAAGCCGCCACCGCAAGAACCTCGACTAATATTGGACCAATATTTGTTTTGCAGGCTTGAGGATATTGTTTCCAGAACTTGCACTGCCACACAAAAAGTTGGTAACATTTGTCAGCAATGCAAACACAACTAGGAATGCGCCCACAGCTGTACATACACGCACAAAAGTGTATAGCTGCAGTAAAATGCAACTCTAAAGAGTTCCAGTCTGCAAAATCATCTACTTCTGTTGTAGAAACCCTTAATCCAATAACACTTCAGTGTACTTTGGTAGTTGAATTAGTTTTTGGACATTATTCATGATGACTGTTTGATGCACAAAGAACATGCACTGCTTAGTTAGGGTGACCCTAACTCTAAACTGATGATGCCAAGTCACAGGCTAATGTAGCACAAACATTATCAGAATCTATCAGCCATTTACGTACTTTACGCACTAATTTGAGAATGGTCAAACGCATTTGCTTTTAGCTATGCCAAGAAAGAGGGCATATGTGCAATATGCTGTTGTGGTGACCATATGGTCAATACGCAAAATAACCCCCAATACATTGGTCATAAGCTTTTTACCCTTGATGGCCTTGAACACTCCAAGTCAATAGTGAAGGGTCCTTCCACCTTCCACACTATTAGAAAATGTTCCTGCTGTTTCAATACCATCTCCAACCCCCCCCCCCCCCCCCCAAAAAAAAAGGAGACGTAAAATACTCTCAGCATTTCATAATTTTTGTCCTCTTGACTTTTCGCCCATATCTATGACAAAATTCGAACGCTTAACCGTTGAGCTAATTAATCTCAAACGATAAGCAACTAAGTAAGTATAATGCGTAAAGTCAATGCCTGCGCGCTGAGAGGAACGACCCCCCCCCCCCCCCCCCATTAAAATAACTCTCAAGTGGCCCCCAATGTTCAATCATTACATTAATGTTATTCTACCCCAAAAATTATGACTTCTTAACGACTACCGATAATATCTCTAATCCAAACAAATAAAACCGAGCATTCTTCCTTCGAACAAGTTAAGAAAACACAGTACGTATGAGTAGGCAACCGCAAGTGTACGTGCATCCGAACAGCGACAGAGATACAACAAATGGAAGAAACCGGAAGATGGGTAGTTATAAAGTAGTGTTTACCTTCTTCTTCAGGCAAAAGTTGGGCGACGGAGCCGAAGCCAGAGAAGTCGTCTAGAACCAGGGGAACGAAGACGAGGAGGCAGACCAACTTGTTGAACGCAGTCGTTGCAAGGACAAGCTCCATTGCTAAGGGATTTCACCCACTAGAGTGTGTGTATATATGCAGGAGAGTCAAAACTGATTAATAAGACTTGATGAGTTTTACAAAAATTTAGCAAAAAACTAGTTGGACCACATAATTATTACAGCTATTGCGCTTGGACTTTTCTCGATTTCAACGGTGGGAAAAATTACTTTAATAGCTCTTTATTTGTACGATAGTGTTTAAATGGTCATTCATTTCTAGGAATGACAATTAGACCCGTAACCGGCGGATCTCCGTCCCGTCCCGCGCTCGCCTTGTTAGGAGCGGGTTATTTTGATTTTGACCGGGTTATAGAGCGGGTATAGTAATTTTATTCAAACCCGGTTAGGGTCGGGTATGATATTCTGTCCAACCCGCCCCCGCTATCCGACCCGCACCAGTCCGATAAACTAAACCTATGTATTAATAAATCTCAGCCGTCCATCATAGCATATATATTCATCCAAAACCCTAAAATGCCAAATTTTCTCTTGGTCTCTGCCGACTTGCCCATGGCTGGCTCCCTTCTAATCTTCTCTCCCTCTCCACCTTCAGGCCCCCCATGGGCAAAGAAGTCATGACAACCTAATGTTTCACCGCCTATTCTCAAGTTCGGCGGCAACAAAAGAAGCAACGAATCGCCGGAGATCTCGTCGGAATGGTCTCAGATTTGCCGCCGAGACGAGATTAGAGACGCCACCTCAAACTTCAACCGCCACATGCTCATCAGCGACGGTAGCAGCTACAGGTCTGTGTTCATAGCCCTCAAAATTCCTCCACAACGGCTAGACAATCACCCTGAAGCACTGAAGCCTCTCCTCCCGCAAGGGCGCCGCCTAGTTCGCTTCGACATAGAGCTCCTTTCTCGCCTTGAGCACCGCAACCTTGTCTCCTTCATTGGTGTCTAGATGATCCTCGTGTGCGAGTACAGGGACATGCGGGGGGGATCGGGGCGGGACGGGTTTTTTGAATAAATGTAGGATCGGGTATGGTATTTTAGATTTATGACCCGGTAGCGGGGCGGGGCTGGGTGAGATTTTATGAGCACCGAGGATGGTTCGGATTTTATAAGATCCGCATCCGACCAGCCCCATTACCATCCCTATTCATTTATGAAATGTTCCAACATAGCCCACTGGTTCATTTTCATTTACAGTCAAGCTCAAATACTTAATTTGGATAGTTAGGTGGTCAAATACGGGGCAAAAAAAGTCAATACACCATAAATTGCACAAGTCGTCCTTTGTTTGTGGATTAGTGTTTACAAGGTTCTCCATTTATAAAATGTTTCTAAGTAGTAGCTATATATGAAACTTTTTTAACTACAAAACTCATGGGCATGAAGATTTTGCTGCAAAATCATCCACTAAAGTTACGTTTCATGACCGTCAAATTGATGTGAACCCTTTTTGATGCCTCGATTGTGCATACTAGGAGGAGTTTGGCCCACCTTTTAAACATTACCCGAGTAGGTAGATGGAGAACCGTGTCTATCATTTGTAGTGTACAAATAGACATTGTTGTTCCTTAGATTTGATCATTTACAGTTGATATTGATGTTATGTACCTTATTGTTATCAAAACGAAGATAGTGTATTATATATATTAATTATTTCATAAATACCGAATTTTTAAACACTTCCTCAGTAAAGTTATGTTACTAAAAGTTTGGATTAAAAAAAATTATCTCCATTTAACAAATGCTATTCAAGTGCCATGATTGTGCATTGACACCTTTAATAGTGTCGATTCTGGTTAGTGAAACAGACTGCATGCACAACTAGATTGAGAAATTTAGGCGACAAGTGTTGGCCTTAATGAGTTATATTAAAAGGTGACAGTAGTCTCTCTCTAGTTACCTTTAGAAATTCTACCAACAAAATTTACTAATTTAGTGGATAACACTACCTGCCACACGTGCCATGCACATGGGCGTTTCTGTCAACTTTCTTACCAACCATTAAGGATTTCAAATTTCAAAGCATGGCACAAAATGTAAAATAGGGGTTCTAGAATGTGTAAAAATCGGAATTTTAAAAGGGTCAATTGCACTGGGCGTCCCTAAGTTTGCTCGCGGTAGCTCTCTACAGTATAAAGTTATTTTTAACTATTTGTCACTCCAAACTTCTATAAGTGTGGCATTGATCACTCTCCGACCAAATTTCAGGCAAATGGCTGAACTCAAGAAGGGTTCTAGGCTTCGTGTATGGTAGAAATTGATGGCTGTGGTGGGATCTAAAGGAAAAATTGATGGCTCTAATTGGATCTAGAGCAAAAACTGATGGTGTGATGGGTTTTTGTGACGGGTTTCTGTAATGGTGGCTAAGGTGGCAGCGGTATTCCAATAGAAGGTGGCGAAGACAGTAGAGAAAGGAGGTGGCAGCGAGTTTGGTGATTGATGGAGGTCGTGGTGGTGGGCATGGAGGTGGGACTGGGCTGCATATTGGTTTGTGGTGGTGTTGGTGAAGATGGAAGGTAGAAGATAAAGATGAAGATGGATTTCACAGATATAGGGGTAAGTTGTCAAAAATGACCCATTTGTTTGAGTTAAATTACTTCTCCGGCGAGACTGTTGGCCGGAAAATGTACGAGGGGTGTTGGGGCCATGCTTATGAAATTTTGGGGTGACAGATAATTAAAAATAACTTTGTTGTGCAAAAAGCTACCGTGCGAATACTTGAGGGTGCTGAATGCAATTGACCCATTTTAAAAGGACTTTTGGCAAATCTCGAGATTTATATATTATTATATAAGAATCAAGTTTAATAAAAGTTGGCTTGAAGACCTGCTATTATTTCCTCACCACAAAACTCACCCACTTTAACATAGTCTTTCTTTAGAGCCTGTTACTCAACAAATCATACGCACTTTATGAAAATGAACTTTTGCTCCTCTTTGAGTAAGGTACAGCAGTTACCAGTTGACTCTGTATGAAATTAGATCTTCCCAACAAGATGTGCATGCAGCCGGGCTATGCATAATTTGACTTTTCAATTATCTCGGTTCAGAGGTAAATCTTCGCATGCTATCTCAAAATACTTGTGATTACATTTACAAGAATATAAGTTGAAAGAAGAAACAAGAGCTCTACAACATAATTCAAATCAAAGCTCTTGCATGAACTACCAATTTTGGTAACAGGAGTGGAAGTCTAAAAATAAACAAAATATACTCAAAAGGAGTTTCTAGATCTAACAAAAGTTCATAAAGTATTACAGAGTTCTTATTCTCAAGCCACTAAAAAGTGTCTTAGTTTCAAATAAAACTCCAAACTATAAGTTGTCTCGTCTTAATCACATGAAATGGGAGGAGAAGAGGGAAATAAGCACAAAGTTCAAATAAAATAACATACACACTCCCACATAGCACAACTTAGGTATTTAATAACATATAGCTGAATCAAATAGAATGCAACATAGAGAATTGACCATGCAAAGACGATAAATAATCTTAACATAGCATAAATTCTTATTTTAAAAATTGACCCAACAAATATCATATCAAAGCCAGAGAAATATATTCTAGAAACGAAAGTAATAATCAAATATAATACAACCACGTAACGTGTAAGTGAAAAGCACGTTAACCAAGGCATGAAAATATTTGAAGTTCAAAATTTGTAAACCAGTAGCAATTGTCATATTATATCACAGAACAATGTTAACCTAAATATGTTTAGGTTCCAAATATTATTTCAATGCAAAGGTTTCAATGGATATCAAAGTATCACAAAGACATAAGAATAACAAAGGATCTAAACTTTACATTTCAAGTATGATAGCTTAACGTTTTAAAAATATTATTTGATTTTAGACTTGTTCAAAGAAACAAAAAGACAAATTCAAAGGAGGTTGAATGGCTTGAATCATACTCCCTAGTTCATATGAAACTGAAATGAGCCATTAATGGAAATGAGTGCAATAAAAGGAAAAAAGAAAAGAAAGAAAGAAGCAATCAAGACGCAATGGAAAAACAACATGTGGCATGCCACATGAGCAGCGTCACGCCCCTCGGAGAGGCTCCAAACTTGACCGGCAGTGGTGCTTTGGACGTGGAGGGAGGAGTTATGTTGGAGATAATAGCCAGTTTTTGGAAGGAAAAAAAGAAATAAAGAAGAAAACTCAAAAAGATCAAGTGATTAGGACACACAAGTCCGTTTTTGTAAAAACTTAAAAAAAAAATTTTTTTTTTTTTGAAAACCAAAAATCACAATAAGTTATTGGAACATAAGAATTTTTAATTTAAAGTGCTAAAATGTGAAAAAGGGGCTTACTTGATAACTTCGAAGTATGACAGGCTCAGTGCATAGCTAGCAGTCAAGATGCTAAATAGTATAATAATCCTTTAATTAAACACTAGAATGTTTAAAAATTAGTATCTGAGCTTTCACTGCAACTGTTTTGAACACCGGTAACATAATCTACCCTAACAAATTACCAAACAAATTCTGGAATAAGATACTACAATATTCTGCATTTTGCATCCAACAATTTCTCTAAAGCTCATAAAGATACATCCATCGTAAGGTCCCAAATAATCTATAACTAATTATTTTATGTTTTAGGAAAGAGAGAGTTGAAATGCTTTCGGTAGGAGTTGAAAGGTATCCAAAAGAAAATATAAAACTGAAAGTGAAAAGTCCGTTGAAAATTTAAAAACAGAACCCATTTTGAAAACTGCTTTACAAAATAGGGAAAAAAAAAACAAAGACTGTATGTCAAATGTCTTTTTTCTTTCCAGTTTTTAAACTTAATAAAAAAGCTGAAAAAAATTGTTTCAAATTTTACCTTAGACAGAGGGGGAAAAAAATTGGCCATTAACTATAATGCGCTTCCACTTATGCCTCTTGTATCTCTATAATGTGAAGAATACATGCCCTATTCCGAGGATCAAATGGACGGAAAATTGATGAAATTTTTTTTAAATCCGTAAAATGAAATTTTAAAAAGGTCTTATTACTAAGCAACTTCAGAAAACTAGTGTCTCAAAGAGTAGTGGAGAAATAACATAATAAACTTTAGGTAACGTTTGAAAATCATTTCGTTTTCTATTTTTCTCCAATTTTGTAAACCGGAGAAAAAACGCGTTTGACACACAATTTTTGTTTTTTTTTCTTAAGTTTTGAAAATCAGTTTTTAAAACATGACTGTTTTCGAAAACTCCCATTTAGGAGTTTTGGGCTTTTAGTGTTGGTTTTTATTTTGAGACCACCACCACCGCATGTGGCCGGGCACCACCGCTGGCAGGTTACAGTCGGCCACCGCCACGCCCCACCACTGTCACCGCAACTACCACCAAAGAAAAAAATCAAAATAAAAAATCGGTAATCAAACACCCAAAAGAAAAAAAACTCAAAATAAAAACTGAATAATCAAACACCCATTTGTTCTTGTAAAAAATAAAAACTAAACTAAATTGATTTTGATTTTTGTTTTTCTTCAATAAAAAACTAAAAGTAGAAGTGATTTCAAACAGACCTTAATTAAACTTCAGCGTTTTAGTGATAATGAAAACGGTACCCAATCAAGTTAACCACCATTTTACATGGAAAAACAAATAAAAATGCTAACTTAATGGAGCTTAAACTATTTTACCCATGATAGGTAGTAGCCATTACTCGTTACTGTATCTTTGTTTTCTGAGTCAACATTAAGAACATCGTTAAAAACAAAATAAAATAGATACAAACATTCATAGATGTCTTGATAAGATTAGAATAAAAATTCATACAAAAATAAAAACGAAAGCAATAACCACTAAAAGAAATCACCCCATCACTCGGTAATCCCAACCTTAGTAAGTTACGACTATCGACTAGAAAATAGACATCAACTCGATTAACAAGACCAAGTAGATTGAACGCGTACGGTAAAAACGAGTCCAAAGATTTGTCAAGCCACTGTAAGGCCTGTCAGATCGTAAACATGGTTATATCTATGTCCATTAGACACTGCCAACATGTAAAGATGTTATGCATGTCTTTGTTAATAAAATCAGAATAAAGTACGTGGTCAAATCGGAGATCCAACGGTGGAACAGCTCACCTCTTCGTCGTACACCCTGGTACCATCATTAGTCTACTCCTTTCTTCCCTGTTGGTTCGGTTTTAGAAACAAATTACAGAGCGAGAGAGATACAGAGTCTGCCATAATTGTTAAGACATAAAAAGTAAACGGGCAATTTGGCTAGGATTTTGGTCACTAGGAATATGTATATACAGCGGCGGAACCAGGATTTCATCCCGGGGGGTTAAAAATATATCGAAGGAGATAAATATTTTTATAAGTAAAATAGTACACAAAAACAAAGTGCACTTTTCGATAATACACAAAAAATACTAAAAAGCATCTAAAAGGTCTTATTATTATGTTTCATGAGAGCCACTAAGGACTCTTTACAACACAAAAGAAGAGAATACAAAATACACATTTCAGTGTTTACAAACGAAAGCACTAAATAACTACTCGATGAGGCACCGAATATTGGTAGCGTTTGATAATAGCCTCATTTGTAATAGTTTTGAAGGCATTCTTCTCGATGTAACAAACCAAGCTATTATTCATCCATTCGTCTCCCATGCGATTCCGAAGTCGAGTCTTTATTATCTTCATTGCAGAGAAAACTCTTTCTACAGTAGCAGTTGCAACATGTAAAAGTAAGACCAATCTCAAAAGTAAGAACACCAAAGGATATATCACATCCTTTTTCAACTCAACTAACTTTATAACAAGTTCACCAATTCCCCTGACTTCATAAAGTTCTTCACAGGAGCGCACATCCATAATATAAGTCTCGAGCTGACTTTGAAGTACCCTAAGCTCTATCGGCGAAAAGTCATATGAATAAAATTGTGCAAGACGTATCAACTTTTGCTTATTAAAAGCAGAAAAACCATCACTTGGATCAAGACATACATATAAGCAACTCCGTGGTTACCTCACTGCAACGATTATTCAACTCACTGATTTGCAAATCAACAACCGTTAAAAAAATATCAACACGATAATGGTAAAAATTTGTACCTTCTTCAGCATTACGTCTTTGCCTCCCCGGGGCTACAAACCTCGCACTCATGTCCAATACGTCAATATCGTGTTTTACACAAAATTGTGAGACCTCTTCCAACAAGTCTTCCAACCCTCGATCTCTAAAGTCCTGCAATCGTCGCTTTGTTATACTTAACAACTTCATTGCATTCACAATGTTTTGATCTTTCTTTTGTAATGCTTGTGAAAGTTCATTCGTCATCCCCAAAATATTTATCATCAAATGCATGTTGAAGACAAAATCATAAGTTGGCACCGAGTTCAAAAGACCCAATGCTTCACCTCTCTGTTCATAATCTGTAGCATCCTCAACAACCTTATCAAGCACACATATCACTGAAGCAAACATTTGACTCAAATTCAATAATGCACCGTAATGTGATCCCCAACGGGTCTCTCCTGCTCTTTTGATGCTAGTTTCTTGATTTAAACCTCGACCACTGACGATATCACCACTCTCAAAGTCACGAGCAAGTCTAATGGCTTCACTTTCTCGAATAACATCTCTTCGCTTGCATGAAACTCCCACAGTGTTGACTACCTTAGCAACCAAATTAAAGAGCAATGCAATCTGAGCATGTTTTTTTGCAACGGCTACAAGAGTTAGCTGAAGTTGATGAGCAAAGCAATGAATATAATAAGCACTTTCATTCTCCCTCTGAATTAAGGTTTTAAGACCATTGAATTCACCTTGCATATTACTTGCTCCATCATAGCCTTGTCCACGAATTCTTGAAATGCTCAATTCATGCATTGCAAATAAACTGTCAATCGCGTCTTTCAATGATAAGGCAGCGGTATTGGCAACATGGACAAACCAAGAAAACGTTCAAACACACGTCCTCTTTTGTCCACATATCTCAAGACAACTCCCATTTGTTCTTTGACTGAAATATCACGACACTCGTCAACTAAGATGGAAAATAATTCAGTTTTCATATCCCCAACAATTGCATCTCTTATTTCTCCGGCAATGGCACTAACAATTTCTTTCTGAACTTTTGGTGATGTCAATTTGAGGTTCTGAGGAGCATTCGACAACACGACTTTTTTCACATTTTCATTGTAATCAGCAATAAACTCTAACAGTTCTAGAAAATTTCCCTGATTTTTAGATTCATCAGATTCATCGTTCCCACTAAAAGACAAGCATTGACGTAAGAGAAACCGAATAACATCAATTGATGCAGTCAAGCGAGTACGATATTGAAGCCTACTTTCATCTGTTTGCTTGGACAAAACTACTTCAATACTCTGCTGAGGGTTATCAAAGGCTTGACACTTAGCTAAAGCAAGGTTGTGTACACTACCAACTTCTCCAACATGTTTTTTGCAATTTCTCCAACATGTTTTTTGCAATTTCTCCTTCTTTCTCCAATCGTTAAAACCATGCCTAACAAAAGTACCACCACCCCCTTGCTTCCCATGAGCACTTCCGAACAAGTAACAACACAAACAATATGCTTCATCTTTTGCTACACTATACTCCAACCAACTCGAATAAATGTCAAACCAAGAAGAAACAAATCGACGAGACTGAGTTCCTAATTGTGTAAATGGAAAATTATGGTGACGAGGTTGGCAAGGACCTTTCGACCAATACGCTCGTCGAACTTTATCTAGAACATTAGGACCATAATCCAAAATATTCGGACGCAACCCAGGATCCGCAATAAGCTCGTCAGAATTGAACTCATCGCTAGCTCTGCTTGAATGTCCGGAATGAATATCACGATACACAATGGGAGTCTTGTCCGTTACTGTTGGAATCGGAGACTCATTATTATTAGACTTTAATAACTTTTCCACCTTTGGTTTCTTTTGATAGAACCTTTCATTCTGAAAAAAATATATTTTATTTTAAGTATCAATCCATCAATTATCAATCAAATAACCTAGTTAATTACAAATATTTTATTCTTTTACTTTTCCAGTCATGTTTTATTATCGTGTTAACCTAATTAACTTAATTTCAACCCACCATTCAACTAAATCACATATCCGACATCTCAATCCAATTGGGTCCCATCCTCCATCAACCATCTCAATTCTCAAATGCTCAATGCACAATTAACAACATATAATCAGCATGAAAATAATCTCAATTTTTAAATGCACGATTAACACAACCTAAAATTATCAATCAAATAATCAATGCTCAAATGGGATAAAAATCCAATTGGGTCCCATCCTCCATCAACAATCTCAAATCTGAGTGCTCAATGCACAATTAACATCCATAAAGCATCAATTATTAATCTAAATTATCAAATACACAACTAACAACCTAAAATTATTAATCAAATAATCAATTCTCAATAGCAAAAGAAATTGTTCAAAATGCACACTGACCTCAGTCCTCAGAAATCAGAACGGCGTCGCCGGAGTTGGATGGGGACTGGCCAACTTAAAGGTGAACTTAGATCTGCCAGATCTGATCTGGCCGGAGTCGCCGGAGTTGGGTGGGGACTGGTCGGAGTTGGGGTGGGGACCGCTGGACTGGGGAGGGCCTTCGCCAATCGTTCGGCTTCGCGCTTCGAAATCGGGGGATGGCGACCGGCGTTACCTTACTGATGAGCCCAGCCGACGACCGGTGGCCGCGGGTCGGTGGGTGGTGCCGGTGTGCTACGAGCCGCGGTGGCTGAGAGAGCCGACTGCCGAGAGAGGAGGAGAGATGCCGGCGTGACTCGTGAGAGCTTGACTTGATGCCACGCCTGAGAGAGCCGAGAGCCTTAGAGAGGAGGAGAGCTGCCGAGCTGGAGAGGTGCCGGCGTGCCGCGGTGAGCCGGTGTCCGGTGACTGTGAGAGTGTGAGATTGTGAGAGGCTGTGAGAGCCTGCCGAGAGAGGAGGAGAGAGAGAGAGAAAGGAAAAGTTACAAATGAAAAAAAAAACACTATATATATATATATATATGTACACAAGGGGGGCTATAGCACCCCCTCGTACAAGCCTAGTTCCGCCCTTGTGTACACACACACACAGATATATATATATATATATATATATATATATATATATATATATATATATATATATATATATATATATATATAAGCAGTCCACCAACTACTAATCCCTTCTTTGTTTCATAAAACCGTCAAAAGTCTCCGAGCATCATCATCATCATCTTGGAGGTCCCCCATCTCCCTGTGTTAGTATATCTTAGTATCCTTGCCCTCAATCTCCTTTCATTTTCTCAAATAAAGTCAACCCCCTTGCGTCCATATGACAACCAGCACAGCTAAACATCTTACAACATGCTCGTTCGTATTGTCCCAATTAATGTGAAGCCTGAGGCCACACCTCTCTCTCTAATCTGATCATGTTCTTCTCAAAGCTCCAAGGGTTGGTCACTGCACTCGTTTGCCTCGCCACCCTTGCCTCTGCTGCTACGCTTCTACCGGACGATGAAGGTATAGAAAGCTTTCTTTTTTGACGTTGAAAATGCTGTGCTTCTTGTGTTTTTTGAGTACGTACTGTGTGATTGCTTGCAATGGTGGGTGTGTTTGGGATTCCAGTGAGAGCTCTGCAGCAAATTGCGAAGACGTTGGGGAAGACGGATTGGAACTTCAGCGTGGATCCATGCAGCGGACAGTCCAAGTGGGCCACCCTGAATCCGGCGAAAGGGTCCGAGAATGCAGTCACCTGTGATTGTACCTTCAACAACAACACCGTCTGCCATGTCGTTAGCATGTACGTAACATTCTCCGTCTCTCCATTGACCCAGATGTCACACTCTTTTTGGCAACTTTGGGGATGAATTGGCCCCGGTTTAGAAACGGTGTCGATTTGTGAAAATCATGTACTGGAAGATCTTTGTAAGAGCAATACACATTTGTTTGAGTTATGGTACCTCAATGGTTAAAAGAAGACGGTACTTCACCTACAATAACTTCAAAGCTCTAACTCTGGGCATTACACACCCTCATCGAGCATGGTTTGATCTGTTTGATTTGAAGGTTGAATATGAAACTGAATCAACTGATCTGAAAAAACAAAGTAGAGCTGAACAATTTAGTTTTAACTATCATAGATTGAATTGATGGGTCAAAATAGTATCACATATTTTAGCCTATAGTTATTTTTGGTCTTTATGGATCTTTTGAACTTCTATCGGGGCTCATAATACGTGCAAGCATAATATTTTGTGTTATATTTCAAGAGCTTGGAACAAAAGCAGAAACATCATGGTGGGTTGGTTCTGTTCGGCATAACTGTAAACTGTTCATCAAATGCAAACTGAACCGAACGGAGCTGTAAACTGTTCATTAAATTTCAAACTGAACCGAACTGACAGATTACTTAATTTGTTCTTCAAAAAGTGAAAAGACCTGATTTTTTTTCCAGTATGATCGGCCTATAATAATGATACTAATAATAATAATACTAATAACTACTCTAACAATTGGTGATAAGGTCAACCGCAGGTATATTAACTTTCTTTATTAAATATCTGTGCTTGTCGTGCAACCACTGATAATAGTAGTATTTAATCAAAAATATATTTCTACGATAGTGTTTCGTATATGCAAAAGTTAACTCAAATATAAGTAATAGCTGCAAATTAAATAAGTATCATATGACAAGTTAAACTAAAAAACAGTGAGTAAAGTTAATTATACATGTATGTAATAAAATCTTTCATATAAATGCCGAAAAGGTCAAAGTGAAAAATACTGCAAAATAATGAGATAAATCTAGCTAATTTAAACTATAATAAGATTTCAACAAGAATAAAAGTTTATTCCCTCACACACATCTCGATTTAAAGAAGAAATTAGGTAAATTTTGTAATTTGCCTTACTAAATACACCCTTTTTAGGTGGTCTAGTTACAATTTTATTTGTTTTGTATTTTTTACGTGGATGTAACGAGTTTATTAATGAAATAGTTAAAAAAACATAAAAAGTTACGTAATGATTTTTTATCCTTTCATTGCTAAAGAATAGGGATGGCAATCCAACCCGCAACCCGCGGATCCCCGCCCCGGTCCGATAGGAGCGGGTCATTTTGACTTTGACCGGATCACGGGGCGGGTATGGTTTTTTTTTTAATCCACAGCGGGTTAGGGTCGGGTGTGGTATTTCATCTGGCCCGCCCCGGTATCCGACCCGCCCCGCTATTTTAACCATTACCTTGATTTAATCCTAGCCGTCCATCCTTACCTATATATACATCATATAAATCTTAAAAGTTCCACCTTCTCTCACTCACTCCCTCACGGCCTCACTCCCTCTGCCGATTGCCGCAGTGCCGCCCAGCCGTTTCTCCTCTTTCTCGGTGACTCCGGAGAGAATCGCGAGATTCCTCGCCAACCAGGCAACCACCGCGCTCTTCCTTCTCCTTCTCTCACTCAGTCCCTCACTCCCTCTGCCGACACAGGTCAGTTCTCCACGTCTCTCTTTCCTCCGTTTCCTAGCAGCTTCACAGTTCAGATCCCTTGCATGCTCCATCTCTTGTGAAATGATGAAGTGATTGCAGCAAGTTCTTTTATTTTTCAAGAATCGATGGCTATTCGATTATAGAATCTGGACGAGCTCTCACTATTGCAAGATAGAATAGCACCATTTTCCACTGAAGAAGCTTTCAATACAATAGAAAAGTATGCAAGTGCTGACATAAAACACAAGTAGAGATCTCGTACAACAAGGGAGCTCCTCCTTCCATCAGTTGTAAATGCATTGACAGAATTGCAGTTTTTTCCTTCATCCTGCTTCTCTTCAAGTTGAAATATGCTTCTGTTCATCAAATGGCATTTGCAGCGGGGGCGGGGCGGGGGCGGGGACGGGTTTGGGTGGGGCGGGGCGGGGATGGGATGGGATGAGTTTTCTAAAGTATGTTAGGGTCGGATGTGGTATTAAGGTTATAGAACCCGACGCGGGGCGGGTGCGGGGCGGGGTGGGATTTCAGGGGTAGCGGGGTGGGTTCGGATTGTAGCAAATCCGCATCCGACCCGCCCCATTGCCATCCCTACTAAAGAATACTCTCACCATTCCTAAAAAATTGATCATATTTCCTTTTAGGGCCGTCTCACAAAAATTGATCACTTCCAAATTAGGAAAGATTTTATAAATATTTTTACATATTTATTATTTTTATACTTTTTTTATTATATTTCTCTCACCACATTTAATTCTATACCAATTCATTTTCTCTCTCCTGACTCATCACTTTACACTTTTTTTTATTTTATTTCTCTCTGCACATTTAACACTCTACCAACCAATTTTTTCATTCATGATTCACTCTCTTCCCCCTCACTCTCTCTAAAGGGTAAAATGAGAAAGACACAAAATATAACCTAAATCCTTAATATACGTGTAAAGTCAAATGAATCACTCTTTTAGGGACGGAGGGAGTACATACCATCTCCAGTAGTTTTCAACTGGTGCAATTAGTTGCTATAGATGTTTATAACGGTAAAGACCCAAATTTGTAGCTATAGAAAAATATTATACTGTAATGGTTTTTAGCTACAAAATTCTAGGATCTTTCCTCGTTGTATATCGTTTAGCGACCAATTTGAAGATGAACCTCAACTGCAAGGACCCCAATAAGATTTTGAGGGACAAATGTTTTACGTATTTATACTTTGGACCCTCAACTATGCCTCTCCATGATTCCCTGAACTGCGAATCTTTGAAGTGAAGAATTCTCAAATCACAGAGCCTCCCAGGCAAACTCCCACCAGAACTTGTCACGCTCCCTTACATCAAACAACTTTACTGGAGAGTTGCCGATAACGCTTGCAAAGTTGACCACTTTGAAGGACTTGTAAGTTCCATATGTTTCTTTTCTTTTGAGTCAATTCTCCATATTTCATTTTCTGAAGTTGATAATTTTGTTGATTCGTTGATGCAATGCAGTTGAATTGCTGACAACCACTTTACGGGAAACATGCCCAATTTCATCCAGAACTGGACAAATCTTGAAAAATTGTGAGATCTCGTGTTCTGGTGTACTAAATTGGGATTTAAGTTTACACATACTAACTTTGTTAAGGTTTGACAGTGGCAGAGTGGTTCAGGCTAGAGGTTTGAACGGGCCAATTCCTTCTGGCATTGCTCTCTTGACAAAATTGACTGATTTGTCAGTAAAACCCTTCTACACTTTTTGCTTCCCTCCATATAAATCCATGTAATATCAGTGCATGCTTAACTGCACAATTCTTTGTTGTTATTTTGACATATGCGGGAGAATCAGTGACTTAAATGGAACTGACGCAACTTTTCCACCTCTTAGTAGTATTAAAAATCTTAAGACACTGTGAGTTGAATGTCATGGAATACCATCTTGATAAAATAACCGTTGCCTTACAGGTAACAGTAATACGGTTTTGATTATGCAGGATTTTGAGAAGTTGCAATAACATTGGACCATTGCCAGATTATCTTGGGGAAATGTCAAAATTGAAAATCTTGTTAGTAGATTCAAACTTCTTCTTCCACCCTTGTATGCTTATCACCCATTTTTTTCAGCAGCACACTGGTGCATATGTAATCCGGATTCTCTGAAAAATGATTGATGTTTTATTGAAGAGGACAAGCTGTTAAAAATCTTAAATTTGGTGGAACCTTCTGAGCATATCTTTCTGCATGTTTACACATGCTCACGCTCGGTGTGAAGAAAAAAAATTCAAATGTTGGCACACTGTTCACAGCTCACCCTCCATGCTAAAAGAAATTCAATTATTGACCGCTTTTTTCAAAGCTTAGTTGCAGGAAACTCCTAATATGGTGACATTTCTCTCTCGGAAACTCGCTTTTGCGATCCCAAGTTAGGAGCTCCATGGGATCTCGTCCCAAGCTAAGATTGGAACTCAATCCTGCTAGTTGGATAGAGATGCATGGAACAAGTGATAGAATACATGAAAATCAAGCTCTTTTCAACTCAATTCCTTGTTTCTCTCTTCCTTCAAGTCCTTAAAGTCTCCTTGTCTGTTGTTGCTATCTATGTAAACTATGCTAAACAAATGATAATACTCTTTACGCATTTATTTATTCAAGCCGCTCCTAACCTCAGATTCTTCTTGGTGCTTACGCTTCCCCGCCCCCGCTTTGTGCAACTAAGTTTCAAAGTTAATGTGGAAGTTTGGTTTGTGTTGTGTGAGTGTGTGTGTGATAGAGAGAGATGGATGGAGGGAGGGAGTTTATGTTGCAAGCTCCTGATTATCTGTTCAGGTTACCATTCTCAGCGCAATGGCATCGCTATGATAATAGTTCTTTTATGGTACTTTTGCAGAGACCTCACATTTAACAAATTGAGTGGACAAATCCCAGGCAATTTTGCTGGTCTATCAAACACAGATTACATGTAAGGATTCTGATTGTTAATTTTGCATTTTGTGATTTCGCCTTGGCGTTTAAGATGTTAAGACTGAGGCAGCCTTACTGGGATTTGGTGGGGGAACCCTTGAAAAGGTCTGAAGAGTCTCCTATAAACAAATTAGGGTGTTCTAAGATGAATCTTAATTGTTGTGATCATTCCTCTAATCGTCCTTTTAACCAATTGTTCTTGGAACAGTAAATTGTATTTATAAAAATCAAAACTCTGTTGGGGAATATTTATGAGCATAAACAGTAAATGATCCATTTCAAATGCATGAACCGGTAACATAGTCTGATGTTTGAAATCATGAGCTGTACTTGTGACCACAATTGATGCTACTGTATTGAAGGAAAACCAAGCTTCTAATTCACTTATTGGTCATATTCAGTTATCTAACCGGAAACTTGTTAGCTGGACCAATGCCTGATTGGATGATGAAAGAAGGGGACAGCATGTAAGATCATTTCTGAAACCCTTTACTTAACTACCCTCGAGTGTTACATGATGTTGCGGCTTCACCGTATATCAATTCTGGCTTTAATTGCACCTGTTACTCTGATTTTAACCACCCCTTGTAGGTTACTTATAAGTGTCCTGTTCTTACTCTGGTATATTTCCAAAGCAAGTCTTAGGCAGCATTTTCCTCTGACTTTAAGAGAGAATGCACTTCCAATTGGTTTGAGGTTCTCTATAAAGTTCCACTTACTCCGCTGGTCTGACTTGTAGCTTCTTCACTATATGGCCTGAGGCGGGAGCTTAGTGTGGTGCTAGGTTTGGGTTCTACTGCATAAGAGTCATGTGCTAGGATGTATAAGCATTGTATAGTCCTGAGTAGACAATTTTAGCCATTTCTGGACCATATCGGGTGCGCAATGGCGTGTTGGACCCGACAGTTCAGCTTATTGGAAGTGCACTATATGGCGACATGACCACTACAAATTAAATACATACAGATTTTTGTGTAAACACATTTTTGCTGTATCTTATTTGTATTATGTGGGTAATTAGTAATTATTATCATTGCTCTATATCTCCTTCTATTAATAATTAGAACTTAGCAGAAAAAGGTAGTAGCTTCTCTTTGTACTATAGCATGCCTAATAGAGGGTAATGATCACGGCTTAAAAACACTGAAGCTGCACCCTTCTAGCCTTCGTAGACCACACAATGATTATTGTTGGCATGTTTATGTTATTGGCAAGCTACTATATTTGAAGGAAAGGAAAGATTATGATTTGTGCCATTTCTTGTAACTTAAACTCATTTTTCTATGTTGGCCATCCTCTCTTCCCTGCCTTTTTTGATTTATTCTCTTTGTTTTGATGTTATTTGACGTACAATAATTTCTGGGTAAGGTTCATGTGCCTTTTGGCTTTTTCAAGTTTAATGCCTTTACCTTTAGTTTCTTGCATATATTTCCTGCAAACAATCCGCAACCTCAAGGCGCCTTACGTCGTAAATTGATTCAAACTTGGGGAAATGTCGAAATTGAAAATCTTGTTAGTAGATTCAAACTTCTTCTTCCACCCTTGTATGCTTACACCCATTTTTTTCAGCAGCACACTGGTGCATATGTAATCCGGATTCTCTGGAAAATGATTGGTGTTTTATTGAAGAGGACAAGCTGTTAAAAATCTTAAATTTGGTGGAACCTTCTGAGCATATCTTTCTGCATGTTTACACATGCTCACGCTCGGTGTGAAGAAAAAAAATTCAAATGTTGGCACACTGTTCACAGCTCACCCTCCATGCTAAAAGAAATTCAATTATTGACCGCTTTTTTCAAAGTTAATGTGGAAGTTTGGTGTTAATAAATTGGGTCAGTGGACTCATTATCCGCCCACTAATAGATAATGTATATTTGTTAGTTTAGATAAATACAGTTATTTAGAGAATATTTATCTCTTAAGTGTTTGAGATAAATACAATCTTTATCTCCTAAGAGTTGGAGGTAAAGCCAGTCTCTAATTGTATCTCTATATAAAGGCTAGAGATATCCCAATAAATAAGAAGTCAATAGTAATAACCCTCTCTCTGTAGCACTCTCTCTAGAGTAATCACCAAGCTCTAGGATTTGATTCGTGGACGAAGAACTCGACTCTAGTAGCCGTTTTCGTACATGCGAAAAAGATCAAGCGCGTTGGAGGCTCGTAACAACAAGGATCCTACGTCGAAATTTTCGGAGACTTCGTACGGTATGTTTTCGAACCCATTATGTGTTACGTGGTAGCACAATAAATGTTGTAATCGTATCAACATTGGTATCAGAGCATGATTATTTGTTGATTCGCCTTTAACATGCTAGATTAAATTATGTGCATGTTGCGATTTTTTCCGGATATATGAACGAGACCCATTACAAAAATTCGAAATTTATTGAGCATGTTTTCTGAAAAATAATTATATAGTTTTGTTCTCCTATGGTTGAGGATGAACTCCATAAAATTTCGTGATTTTTGGATGCATGATTTGTGAGAAATCACGATTTTATTTTTCAAGAAAACTGTGGTTTTTTTGAGTTTTGGGACTCAAATTCAGAGCATTATATTCTGTTTTTATCATGATCGGTTGGTACATAATTAATCTATGTCGTATAGGCTTTTCAACGATATATCGTTCGCATTATTTGACTTAAAAACAAGAAAGATATGGCCTTAAAAAGTTGGCATCGCGACATGGCGGCGCTGAAAAAAATTAAGATTTAATGAAGAAGATGAACAGTGATCCACACGCTTCACGATAGATGAATGATCCGATAATGCCCCAGCAATTGATCAGCTCCTACAGTGAAGTGATTACTTTTAGTAATTAATAAGTTTTCAGTATGCCATGATTATTAACTATTAAAAAGTCGACTCTAAAATGTTTTCAAATTGTTCTTATCAGATATATAAACCTGATGTATGGGCCTTGGGCCCTTGGCTCCTGTTGTCACATATTTAATATGTTTTCTTCTTCTTTTTTTTTTGTTTTGTTTTTGGTCATGTAACAACATGTTGTAATTGATGTTTTGCCACCTCCTTGTCGATTTTAAGAATAGAGACTTTTAAGGGACGTTGATACACATATTATATGTGTTCAGGATCATATTCTCGTTGAATGAGAATTTGTCATGATTTTCTTTTCAGCTTCTAAAAATGGTTACACTCAAGACTGTTAATTGACTGTAAAAGAAAAAGAAAGAAAGCTTTGTTGTACTATTTTTTAAGTGTTCATTTGCCAGGAAAGTAATGGCCCATTTTCTCGAATCTTTCCAAAAATTTTTATCAAGCTAAGTTCACAAGATTTTGCAATAAAGTATCTTAACAAAGTTGTCTGTCCATCTCATTACAAGTTACTAGTAATGTGGACAATAATTTCTGTCCATAACCCAACTTTGAACTGTACGTAGCTAATGAAACTGGACAATTGTGTGGTGCAGTGGCACCGAATGGAACGAATCACGTGCAAAGACATGCCTGGGGCAGAAGGAACCCATGCTTGGATCAAGATATCCATGAGAAATGCCGCCCGCTTTAGCGATTCAAAACAAATTATTGAGCAAAATCAGGAAGCCGGTGACTTTGCTTGTTATAACCAACCTTTGGTTACTTTGCAAAGATGGACATCCTTTAACCTATGGCCTTGGTGGTCGTATCGAAATGGACTGCAGCCACTGGTGTCTTGTAGGAGTCTCTGATACTTGGAACCAAATTCTTTACGATCTTATTTTTTGAACACGGGGATTCTCAAACAATAATAAACGAGTTACATTGAGGTATATGAGGTTAAAATCTTATGAAAAAAGAGTTTAATAATTGTAAGAGTCGAACTCAATCCCCATATATAGCTGATATGAGATTATAAGGCCTATCCCTTTGCATAGTTTGGAATATTACAGGCAAGGCCACCTCTAATCAATACCGTATTAAGGTCAGATGTCAAACCCAAAATCATGCTCCTAAAAAGGCGGCGCCCCACTTACATGAGTTGAACTCAATCCCCACATATAAGTGACTTGAGACTTTAGTGCATCAAGTTACCTTTCATCTGTTCAGATCTTTAATTGCGGTATAGAAAACTCGATTCAAGAAGAAGTGTTCAAGATTTAAGGGCAAGAAAATAATGTTTGTAGGGAACTTTCTAAGCGTCAACCAGCGGTAGTCCCTTGCCAAAGTGGTACACTAACTTCAAACACCAACTTCAAAGTTTTAAATTTAGGAAGTTACACAAACCAAGTGTGAGCATGGCTTGTTCTGTTTAGTTTGCAGTTCCATATGCAAATATGGAACTGAATCGACTAACATCGATTTGGAAAAACAGACCGAAGTTGAACGGTTCGGTTCTAACTTTCATGGGTTAAATTGACGGTTTCACGTTTCCGGACCTAGTAGTTATTTTTGGTCTTTACGGACCTCTCGATCTACTAGCTAGCTTCCATAATACGTGTAAACACTGATATTTTGCGTTCAATTTCAAGAACATGCAACAAAAGTTAAAACAAAAAATTATTGGTTCAGGTCTGTTGGTTCTGTTCAATATAGATCTAAGCCGTTCATGGAACTTCAAACCCGAATTGAACGAGCAGGTTACTTAATTAGTTCTTCAAAAAGTGAATCCAATCGATTGTTTCGTCTCATTGATTTACGAATGGTCGGATTGGGTGCCATGTTTTTACCTATTCGAATGCTCACCGATGATAATGCTGATAACTACTTTCAACGGTTGGTTATAACTTTCACTACATTTTCGGTTATATCAACTTTCTCTTCTATTACCTCTGCTCGTGACACAACAACTATTGTAGTAATCGATATAAACAAAAATATTTCTATACGATAGATCTTTATACATATAGACATTGACTTTAATATATATAATTACAAATTAAATAAGCATCATTTGACAAGTTAAGCTAAAAAAGAGTGAGTAAAGTTAATTCTACATATTATAAATCTATCATATTTATTTAAAAAGGTCAAAGTGAAAAATGCAACAAAAATGGAGAGAGTAATCCAGCTAAATTAAACTGTAACAAAATTTCGACAAGAATGAAAGTTTATTTCTACACCGGCCCACATTATAATTTCACGTCAATGTAAGAAGTTTATTGTTCATATACTTTGGAAAGTGTGGGTAATCATTCGAGGTTTTACATAAAAACTCATGTAAATTTCGCACTTTGCTCCACTAAATATACTGTTCTTCGGTGAGACAACTACAACAACTTTTATTTATTTATCTGATTACAATAAGGTGGTTGTAACGAGTACTATTAATAAAATAAAATAGTGAGAGAACATTAAAACTTGCGCAATATTTTGAACCCTTTATTCAGTAAAGACTATACAATCCTGATCTATGCCGTATCAACTGGTGCAGTTGGTTGCTAAAGATGCTTATAATAGTAATAAAAAAACTCAAATTTATAGCTATAGAAAAGTACTATAGTAGCTTTTAGCAACAAAATCCTACGATCTTTCCTCATTGTATATCTTTTAGTGACCAACTTGCAGATGAACCTCAATTGCGAGTATCCTAAGACTTGCTTTTATAACGGCAGCCCATTGCCTACAAGCGACTTTTGCGATTCCTCCTCCTTTTTTTTCGATAAACCCTTTCTCTCTCCAGATTTTGTTCTGTCACCACTGTCGGCTTTCCGGGTGGGTGGTGACGTGGTAGCTTAGTCTCTGTAATATCCTGAACTTTGGGTGTGGGTTAAAATAACCATCGGTGCTCCGAAAAATAAACGGGCGCTAATTTTGAGTAATGTTCTGGTATTAGTACAGTATTGGGACTTAAAAATATTTTGGGGTAAAAATATAATTTTAAAATTTTTGGGGGCATTTTCGTAATTTTAGAAAAAAATGAAGAGGTCAAGCCCAAATCCAAGAGGTGGGTTACCCAATTTCAATTAGCTATGTTCTAGTATGTGTAAATGGAATTCACATGTGTTCCCTATCATTGTGGAGTGTATAATTTAGTCATGAACATGATTGTGCGGCCATGTGGAGAGGGGGTAATTTCTGGGATTTTCAGACTTATGAGTGATGATTTAGATCACAATTTGGTGTGATTTTGGAATATATACTAAGGTTTAATTGGTTTCAAAATATAAAAGAAAATAGAAAAGAAATTCAGAACAGAAAACAGAGAAGAAAATGGTCATGGCAGCTACGTGGAGAAGATGAGTGTGTGCGTGGAAAGGTGTCTTAGTGTGTGGGATGATTTGAATAGTGACTGTAATCGTCACTAAAGAAGAAAATTATTTAGGCAGTTTTTAATTAAATTTTAATAAATAGTTGGGGCCAAAAATAGACAAAGTCCAAAATTGTAACCCTAGATATGTTTACGATACGTACGCTCTGAAATTTTTCAGAAATTTTTGGGGTCCGCGAAGAATGCTAAATTGGGGTATCGATTAAAGAAATTTATCAAATTAATTAACCTAGTAAAATAAGTTATTTTAATATAAAATTTTTATGAAAACTCTATTTTACTGATATGATTCAGTATCTAAAATTTCGAGCTATTCCGAGGCCGATAGGTATTTTTCGCGAAATTGACCTTTTAGCGCTCAGTCCGGACACCGGTTTGCGATTTTCGGACGAAAAATTTCTAAAAGCCTTTTTAGTACAGAAATGATATCGGGATGCTTAAAATAGTGGTTTGAGATATTTTTGAGATTTTTCCGGTGTCGGAAACCCCTAGGGGTGTTTTGGTAATTTGCCACCCCGAAGGGGGTATTTTGGTAATTTGACCTAAGAAAGGTATTTTGCATAAATTTATATATGGGAAGTTCATTTCAGTGATTCTACTCACGAGAAGACCATTTTGGTGATTTAAGTTCGATAGGGGCATTTTGGTAATTTTACACCCTAGGGGCGTTTCAGTAATTTTACATACCCGGTGAGGGGAGGTTCATTTTGGGAGCATGTGTGAGTTCGTATTAAGTTATACTTTTGTTCTGTAGGCTGTATTCTAATGGTTCGATTATTCCATTTAGGTTAAAGCTAAAGACTTCTAGTTAAAATAATTTAGCTGCGGATCCAGGTAAGGGATTCTATCTGAACCCTGGGGAAGGACTTTCATTCGAACCGTTATTTTGATAACTCGTACTCGTAAGTACTCATTTGATTTATTTATGGCTAATGCCGAACTCTGAATTTTGTATGGCTATCTGCATGTTATTGTCCAGAAAACCCTAATATTGAACCTGGATCGATTATTTGGAAATCTGGTGATGCTCGCCTGTTATTGTGTGCTGAGCAGATTTGACAATTATTTGTATCCGTTCTTCCAGATTGTTGTGCTTAAAACTCGATAATTACTCGTAATCGTTTTTGTTGTTTATCTGTGATTTTTCTTCTGAAAGTTCTGATTTCTTTTGAAAATTCTGAATGCTGACTTTTGCCAGTATGATTATTGTAATTAGAATTTGAATTGATTTCAGTGATTGAGCTTATGTTAATGCTCATTGATATTATTGATTTTTCTGTGTTGACCTGGGTTATCTGTTCTGTTCTGAGGCGGGCGTTATAAGGCTGGTCTGAATCCTGCATGGAATGCAGGCAAGTACCCAAGTGGACTAGTAATTATTCTGGTACAACATGCATGTGTACATTCTGTTAGCGTGCCGGAATGGCATTGCAATCACCCAGGATCAACATTGATTTTTGATTTTCTCTGTTCTGTATATTGCCGCGACTGCTATGGTAATGACTGGAAAGTATTCTCTAAAATAATTTGTGCTTGGGTTGAAATCCCTTGAGAAATTCAGTGTATTTTGAAAAGAGCTATTTTCAGATGATCTGTGTACATTTGAAATATCGCGAGAAAACTCTGTTGTATTTTGAAGATGATCTTTATTAATCGTTCTGGAACTCATCATGGGTATTATTGTTTATTTTGGTATCTGTTTCTGTGAATTTCGATCATTTTGAGAATCATTGAGTTTTTTTACCGTTTGAAGTATTCTGGAAATCTTTGTCAGTTGGATTCTTGGAATCGTTTTGTAATCCTGTTGGTAGTCCTTGTCTGACCTTACTGAGCTCTCAAAAGCTCACTCTCCATTTGATTCCCTTCTGCAGGTGACGATAAGTTGTAGCAGATTCGGGAATGGGTTAGAGTCTGTGTGAGCTTCCGGTGGGCCGCCACTTCCGTGTAACGAGCTAGACCCCTGCGTGGGTCGGTATCGTTACCTTGGTTTATAAGGACTCGAGTTTGTAAAGAATCTAGGTTTTAATAGTTGAAGTTTAAGCATTTTTGTAAGTTTGTATTTGACGAATCTGAGTTGATACTGAATTAGATGATTTGGAATATGTGTTAGTGAACAGGTCTAATAGGTGTGATGTGATCCGGTAGGTTAACGACCCGGGAGTTCGGGGCAGCGGAGCTCCGGATTTTCGGGGGCGTTACAGCCTCGATATTTGTTTATTAGGTTTTTTTTTTTGTTCGGGATTTGGGTTGCTTCGGGGAGGTGGACGGCCTTAGTCGGTATCCAGTTTGCCTCTAGTCTGCTGAATTCTCCATGGTTTCCGGCACTAGTTAATTTCTTGTTATTAGTTTGCGGGGTGAGCCAGCGGGGTTCTTGGTGGATCCACGTTTGAATTGTGCTGGTTATCGGGTAAGGATTGTTTCGCTAATGGGGCTGTAAGTGCGGTGCCACCATGGGTTAGAGAAGGTTTAGTGAGTTTAGGTCAAGGGTTTTTTTTTTTTTGAGATAACAACCCGGGTGGTCCCTATACTATACGCATTTTGCCACATTAGTCCCTAAACAAAATTTTTATCTATTTTAATCCTCAAACATTACGTCGTTTGCCATAGTATCCTTTTCTCAACTTCCATCCAAAAAGTCAGTTTATGGACTCCACACGAGGGGCACAAAGAGGACACTTCCCCTCTCCCTTACCCGTCTGTTTCCCTTCCCCCCATCCAAATCTAGGCGGCCGGAAGCCGCGCGTTGCTGTCATCGACGGGGGCCCAGCCGAATCTTTTGCCGCCAAATCCCTCGTGAGGGGTGGCGAGAGACCTTTCTCTTCGAGCGCAGCCCCGCCGCCGCCAAGCCCTGCGGCGGTGCCATCCCCCTCTACATGCTAGACGAGTTTGACATCGCTTTACACCTCGTCGACCGCAAAATTACCCACATGAAGATCACCTATCCGTCCAATCTCACTGTCTATTTCGGCAAAACCCTCAAGCCGCACGAGTTCATCTCCATGCTCCGCTGCGAAGTGCTTGATTCCTACCTAAGCTCCCGGACCGAGTCAAATGGCGCCGTCTCCATCAAGGCCCTCGTCACCAGTCTTGAGGTCCCTTCCTCCCCCCACACGCCTTACCTCGTGCATTACACGGTCAACAACTCTACACAGAAACTACTACCGTCGATTGCGTCGTCGGCGCAGATGGCGCCAATAGCAAAGTCGCCAAGTCCATCCACGCGGGTAATTACGCATGTGCCATTGCCTTCCAAGAGAGAATCAGATTGTCAGACCACAAAATGGAGTATTACAACAATCTCGCCGAGATGTATGCGACAACGACGTTTCACCCGATTTCTACGCCTGGGTTTTCTCCAAATGCGACCATGTGGCAGTCGAAACCGGGACCCTTAGCTTGAAACACGATATCAAGTTGCTCCAGTCAGGCATTAGAGCGAGTGTCCTTTGTGCCCCTCGTGTGGGGTCCACAAACGGACTTTTTTGAACGAAAATGGAGAAAATGACTGATCTGACAAACGGCATAATGTTTAAGGACTAAAATAGATAAATTTTTTGTTTAGGGCTAATGTGGCAAAACACGTATAGTAAGGAACCACCCGGGTTGTTGCCTTTTTTTTTCTTCTACTAAAGCTTATTTTCCCTCTCTTGTCCAGTTGACCCCCCTTCCCCCTTGATCTAGAAAGGATGTATGTTGTGCGATTGAAATAGGTTATGTTTCTGCCCTATTGTAAGTTAGTTTGATTTAGGTTGGGGGAGGGGGGTGTAGAGGTAGGGCTGAGGTGGTTTTAGTCTGTGGCTGCTGGTGGTCGTCTGGGGTCTTAGGTCTTTGTCCGACGGTGTGCTGGTTGTGAAGGGCTTTTGATGGGGCTCTTGTTTGCTGATTCAAATGGGGCTTCTGCTGGAAAGCTGCTTAGGTGGTGTCCTCTGGGCTAGGCAACAAATGATTGGTCGGAGACGGTGGATTTTCCAGCGCCAGCGTGGATGCACGGGGATCAAGACATGTGGTAGTGACGGGGACAGGTGTCTGGAATTCGGATTGCTGGCTGACAAGTAAGAGTGGGCACCACACTTTTCAAACCTATCCAACTGATCAAACTGAACCAATCTAATCCGATCCGCATAAAGATTTTAAGGGTTTGGTTTCACATTTCTCAAACCGACCTCAATTCAATTCGATTCATAGTTCACTTTTTTAAAACTGATCACAAACAGAACCGAATGGACCTATGATATACTAATTTATTTTTATTACATTTATTGATAATTTTCATATATCTAAATAAACAAAACCTCAAAAGTTAAAAGAAAAGAAAATAATAAAATCAGTTATAACACAAAAGTCTAGTTATCGATATGACTTGTATATTTATTCATTCTTTCTTAAACATCAATAACAAAGGCATAATTGAGTTTTTTTTTGTTGTAAAATATGTCTTGAACAATACTTAAATCATACGTTAATACCAGTAGTTAGATATTGAATGTAATAAGGTTATGTGCATTTTAGAAAAAAAAAAACTATAACTTGAATCTTGAATCTTGAATAGCATTAGGATTCAATAATGGGTTTGCAAAGGAACAACTTTTTTAAAAGGATACAAACTGATTCAAATCGACCAAACAAACCATTTAAATCGACTAAACTGAACCATTCGAATCGAAGGTGTTTAGTTCGGTTCGGTTCAAGATTTTTCAAACCGAGAGATAACGGTTTGATTTTCAGTTTGACCCCCAAACCGAACTGTACTCGCCCTTATTGCCAACGGTGGTGTATTTTGAGTAGTTGTGCTATTAGGCTTTATCTAGTTTTAGTTTCAAATTTATCTTGTTTTTAGGTGGTTTTATATTTGTTTTTAGTTGGTTAGGGATTATTCATAAAATGTGTGTGTGTATTTCTATCTTTGCTTGTATAATTTCATAGCTATTATAGTTTGTTTTCTTTATTACTTTTGTTGTTGACTTTTCTTTTATTGTTATTCTTATTGGATGAAGATGTCATCCGTATATCGTTTACTTACCTCTTAGGCATGGTGTAACTTTTATATTGCTGATCATAATGATAGGTTCTTACTCCTTTTTAAAAACAAAAACAAAAAAAAGGCAAGTATTCTAATTCTAATTAGATTTTATAGCATAAATGTTTTACATATTTACACGTGGGATCCTCAACTATGCCTCTCCATGATTTACATATTTACACGTGGTTTGCGAATTTTTGAAGTGCAGAATTCTCAAATTACAGAGCCTTCCACGCAAACTGGTCTCACTCGCTGTAAGGACTTAGTTTCCTCCCCATTTCACCTTCTTGCCAACCATTTTCAAACTGCTTTATACTCATTAACTTGCCGTTCTTCACACTCTCATCCTTGCAGTGACCTGACCCGCAACTACCTCAACGGCACTCTCCCTCCAGAATCTCAACGGCACTCTCCATCCAGAATGGGCTTCCACGCAACTAGTAAACATGTATGCACCAACTTCTACATATATGATATATGTTTAAGCGTCATCTTGAAGCTTTTCTTGCTCTTGTATTACTGGGTTTTGGTGTTATTGCAGCTCCCTAATTGGAAACCGGTTAACGGGTCCACTCCCAAAAGAATTTGGAAACATCACCACACTGGGGAATTTGTAATTTCTCATTTCATTCCCATTCAGATATGTTTAATGTTTTTTTAAGTTATTTTGTTGTTTGAGGATTTTGGTTTTGTTGTTCGAGGATTTTGGTTTTGTTGTTCCTAGAACCCTAGAGTACAATCAGCTGTCAGGAACTATTCCACCGGAGCTTGGGAATCTTCCTCGCCTAGAGAGAATGTAAGAGCCTTTTGGTTGTTTTTATTATTTATTAAATTCAGTTTTGTGCATTTTACACACATTAGAGAGAGAGAGAGAGTGTGTGTGTGTGTGTGTGTGTGTGTGTGATGCATTTTAATTAAAGGTTCTGATAATTGCCAATGTTGTTGAAGACTTCTAACATCAAACAACTTTACTTGAGAGTTGCCGACAGCGCTCGCAAAGTTGACTACTTTGAAGGACTTGTAAGTTCCACATGTTTCTTTTCTTTTTGAGTCAATTCTCAAATTTTCATTTTGTGAAATTGATCATTCTGTTGATTTGTTGATGCAATGCAGTCGAATTGGTGACAACCACTACACGGAAAACATACCCAATTTCATCCAGAACTGGACAAATCTTGAAAAGTTGTGAGACCTCGTGTTCTGGTGTACTAAATTGGAATTTTTGTTTACACACATACTAATTTTGTTAAGGTTTGACAATGGCAGAGTGGTTCAGGCTAGTGGTGTGAACGGGCCAATTCCTTCTGGCATTGCTCTCTTGACAAAATTGACTGATCTGTCAGTAAAACCCTTCTACACTTTATGCTTCCTTCCATATAAGTCCATGTAGTATCAGTCATGCGTGCATGCTTAACTGCACAATTCTTTGTTGTTGGTATTTTGACATATGCAGGAGAATCAGTGACTTAAATGGAACTGACGCAACTTTTCCACCTCTTAGTAGTATTAAAAACCTTAAGACACTGTGAGTTGAATGTCATGGAATACTATCTTGATAAAACAACCGTTGCCTTACGGGTAACAGTATTCGGTTTTGATTATGCAGGATTTTGAGAAGTTGCAATATCATTGGACCATTGCCAGATGATCTTGGGGAAATGTCAAAATTGAAAATCTTGTTAGTAGATTCAAACTTCTTCCACCCTTGTATGCTTAGCGCCCCATTTTTTGCAGCAGCACACTGGTATGTATGTAATCCGGATTCTCTGAAAAACGATTGATGTTTTATTGAAGAGGACAGGCTGTTAAAAATCTTAAATTTGGTGGAACCTTCGGAGCATATCTTTCTGCATGTTTACACATGCTCATGCTCGGTATCAAGAAAAAATTCAAATATTGGCACATTGTTCACAGGCTCACAGCTCACCCTCCATGCTAAAAGAAATTCAACTATTGACCACTTCTTACGAAGTTAATGTAGAAGGTTGGTTTGTGTTGTGTGCGCGCGCATGTGTCTGTATGTGAGAGAGAGTGGAGGGAGGGGGGATTTATGTTGCAAGCTTCCTGATTATCTGTTCAGGTTACCTTTCTCAGCGACATGGCATCGCTATGATAATAGTTCTTTTATGGTAATTTTGCAGACACCTCACATTGAACAAATTGAGTGGAAAAATCCCAGGCAATTTCGCTGGTCTATTAAACACAGATTACATGTAAGAATTCTGATTGTTAATTTTGCATTTTGTGATTTCCCCTTGGCGTTTAACGCCTTAGATGTTAAGACCGAGGCAGCCTTACTGGGATTTAGCAGGGGAACCCTTGAAAAGTTCTGAAGTCTCTCCTATAAACAAATTAGGGTGTTCTAAGAGGAATCTTAATTGCTGTGGTCATTCCTCTGGTCGTCCTTTTAACCGATTGTTCTTGGAACAGTAAATTGTATTTCTGAAAATCATAAACTCTGTTGGGGAATATTTATGAGCATAAACAGTAAGCGATCCATTTCAAATGCATGAACTGGTAACATGATCTGACGTTTGAAGTGATAAGCTGTATTTGTGGCCACAATTGATGCTACTGTATTGAAGGAAAACCAAGCTTCTAATTCACTTTATTGGTCATATTCAGTTATCTAACCGGAAACTTGTTAGCTGGACCGATGCCTGATTGGATGATGAAAGAAGGAGACAATATGTAAGATCATTTCTGAAAACCATTGCCTAACTACCCTCAAGTGTTATATGATGTCGCAGCTTAACCGTATATCAATTTTGGCTTTAATTGCACCTGTTACTCTGATTGTAACCACCCCTTGTAGGTTACTTATAAGTTTCCTGTTCTTACTCTGGTATATTTCCAAAGCATGTCTTAGGTAGCATTTTCCTCTGACTTTATGAGAGAATGCACTTCCAATTGGTTTAACGTTCACTATAAAGGTCCAGTTGCTCCGCTGGTCTGACTTGTAGCTTCTTCACTATATGGCCTGAGGCGGGAGCTTTGTCTGGTGTTAGGTTTGTGTTCTACTGTATAAGAGTCATGCATCTAAGATGTATAAGCGTTATATAGTTCTGAGTGGACTGACAATTTTAGCCATTTCTGGAACATATCAGGTGCGCAATGGCGTGCTGGACCCAACTGTTCAGGTTATTGGAAGTGCACTATATGGCTACTTGACCACCACAACTTAAATATATACAGATTGTTGTGTAAACACATGTTTGCTGTATCTTATTTGTATTACGTAGGTACTTATTAATTACTGTCATTGCTAATTTATCTTCTTATATTAATTATTACTTTCGAACTTAGCAGAAAAAGGTAGTAGCTTCTCTTTGTACGATAAGATTGCCGAATAAAGAGTAATGGTCACGGCTTAAAAACACTGAAGCTGCACCCTTCTACCCTTCCTAGACCACACAATGATTTAATGTTGGCATGTTTATGTTGTTAGCAAGCTATTATACTTGAAGGAAAGGAAAGATTATGATTTGTGCCGTTTCTTGTGGCTTAAACTCGTTTGTTTTTATGTCGGGCATCCTCTCTCCTTGCTTTTCTGATTTATTCTCTTTATCTAGTTAAGGTTCATGTGCCCCTTGGCCTTTTCAAGTTTACTGCCTTTACCTTTTAGTTTCTTGCGTATACCTCCAGCGAACAATGCGCAACCTCAAGGCGCCTTATGCCAGAAAACAATTTTTATCATTAAAAAAAGAAGAAAGAAATGATGGTATGTATGCCTTCATTGCATTGGTGTACTTTCTGTCGCATAGGCCTACCGTGCCCATGCAGAGGATATTAAACTTCTGCGTTTTTATGATTAGAAATAAAGTTGATACACTTACTACCCTAAAGTGTTTGAGATGAGAATTCTTGTGGGTTTGACAACTTTTGTGATCATATTGCCATCCATTAATCCGTGTGCTCGTACTACGTGCAAGAAAGTAATGAATGATGTTATGATATGCATACAGTGATTTTTAACAATCTTACATTTGGAAGCTCTGGGGCCTTAACCTGTCAACAAAGAAGCGTGTAAGATTACTTTCACCTCTCTTAAAACTACTACTGTTATCACTTGCTTATTTGTACATTTCCGGACTATCCGCTGAACTTTGAACTTGTGTTATGTTCTGTAGAAACTTGTTTGGAAGCGCTTCAAGAAGTAACTTGAGGTAAGTTTCTGTGTTTATATACGTGTCTTACAAAATTGCTGGACATTGCTTAATTTTGATTCATGTTACTATCAGTACAATGAGCCAAATTCTATTGTAATGTGATGCCGACTGTTTCTGTATTCTCATTGTTTTGTCAGTGGAGCTGTCTCATGCTTGCGAAGCACCTTTCAGTGCCAAAAAAGTACATAACAAGTCAGCTTGTACCGTTTCGGTTTGCCATGTTTCATTCTGTCATTTACACTGAGCCCATTCATGTTAAAAGTATTTTGAAGTCAGTCAGCGTTGACCCTTGTTGTGGTAAAACTACAGAAAAGATATAAATCCGGAAAACTATAATACAAATTCAGAATATCTTCTTGACTATCTTGGAGGATTTGGAAATATATTTGATGAGCATCCAAATCAACTGCAAAACAAATTGTGCATCTCTTGGTTCTTCATTCTTATATGCTTCTTTTTTGAACTGTTAAAATACTGGTGAAATTTTCGGGTACAACAATAAATCTTGGCTTTCAGCCTGCCATTGTTATTGTTAATGGCCAGTTGTGATGAAGCACAGAAATATATACTAAATGAGTATTTATCCAGAAAAAGAAATTATACTGATTAAGTTCCACTGGACCAGTATGCCAGTATTTGCATTAGGGACCAAGGCACAACAAAAACTGAGGTTCAAAAGTTTTTCGTTAGGATACACGCTAGGCTTGAAGTACAGTTTCCCTTCGTCCTTGTTAGGTTTACCTATCTTTCCGGAGCATATGAGGTTGACCTATTTTCGAAGCTGAGACTTAGTTTTATTAGCCTTTGACTAAGTAGTGTACCGTGTTCAACCAAAATAGTAGTCCAAGTCAAATGTTATGGAAGCACTCCTTCTTGATATCGTTCCTCATAATGTACAATTAGATTCAGCTTGAACTTTAAACACAATCACTTGATGTCTGGAGCGTAAGTTCCTTGGCTTGGATGGGGCATGTCAGGGTGCAACTCTTGGATGCATTAATGGACTAGTTTTTTCTCAAATCTACTCACCTTTTATCTTCTTTCAGTTTTCCTCTTTCTTCAACCGTAACTGTTCTGTACTTGTCTGTCAGATTGGCATTCCCTCGATATAAATTGTGGTGGAAGGGAAACAAGTGTTGATGGAAACATTAAGTATGAAGATGATACAGATTCATCTGGGCCTTCAAGGTTCTTTCAAAGTAGGACTAACTGGGCATTGAGCAGCACGGGTCACTTCTTGGATGATGATAGCCCTAGAGACTCATTTATTTGGACAAGTACTTTACAGCTTTCTGTAAACAATTCCAACTTGTACGTAGATGCACGACTGTCTCCCATATCCCTTATTACGGTTTCTGTCTGATTAACGGGTTCTACACGTTAAGGCTCCACTTTGCTGAGATCATGTTTAGTGATGACAATCTCTATAGCAGCCTTGGAAGGCGCATATTTGATGTTTACATTCAGGTAGATTGTCACATTATATTACAGTCTTCTTAAGCAAGGTCCACAATTTGACGAGAACTAAAGAGTTTTGTGTTTATAGTACACAATTTTATGTATTTTACAGCTGAAGACGACGGTCATTTTGCTTTACAATGAAGATATAGGCAGCGGCGGAGCTTGTGTTACATGAAGCTAGACGATTGCTTCCCTTCTGACAAAAGAAAAAGAAAAAAAGCATGAAAAATACTTTGTTCTGATAAAAGCAAGATAAAAATGTTGTCTTATTAATTTTTGCCCCTCTACTTCAGATTAAGATTGTAACAAATGTTCCATTGCCAATCCAGTCTCCAACCCTGTTTTAAATTGTAAAAATTTCTTTTGTACCTTTTTCTACACCCCTTTTCAAAAGAAAATATAGATGGGCTGGACTCTTTTGCATTTTATTGCTTTTACTAAAGTGGTATCGACATGAAACTAAGTCAAATTGCCTCATGGAGTCATGGTAGTAGATGAAGTTAAGGTGAAATTGCGTCTAAATGTTGCAGGGAAAACTGGAGCCGAAGGATTTCAATATCGCGGATGAAGCAGGTGGGGTTGGAAAGGAAATCATAAAACAGTTTACTGTGGTTGTAAGTAAGAGTACCTTGGAGATTCGCTTTTATTGGGCCGGAAAAGGGACAACTGGTATCCCTGTTAGAGGTGTTTATGGTCCTCTCATTTCAGCTATTTCATTGGATTCTGGTAAGCCTTTGAACCTTCTGTGATCTTCTTCTTTCGTGTTGTGGTCATGATTGAGACTTGATATAAAGCTTTGCAGGGTATTTTAGTAGTTGCATAAGTATTGGAAACCAATTGCAATTACAAAGTTAATGTTGTCTTTCTTCGTGTGATATTTTGGTTTCACTTCCTTACTATGATGTCTCAAAATTTGTATTAGTTGATTATTTCCAATTCTTTGCCTTCATTCAGATTTTGTGCCTCCATCAGAAAACAGAAACAGCATATCTGTGGGAACTGTGGTTGGGATTGTGGTGGCAGTAGTATTTGTCACCTTCTTTGTTCTAGGGATCTTTTGGTGGAGAGGCTCTCTACGACGCAAAGATAGAATGGAACTAGGTACTTCCCACAAATTAAATTCCTACATACAATAATAGGAAAGTCTAGCTGTACGAGCATCTTGTATTATTATGTGGCATCTTTTTGCATTTTCGCTTATATAAACTTGCTCTCTCGACAAGCCTATATGCATGTTTATCAGCAACATCTCAACCGTAGTAGCATGGTTTTGAATACTAATATAGCATTAACATTTGACACGTGGCTGCAGCTGGTAAATTCTTTAGTGCAGACATGTTACCGTTTCTGGTGAAGTTTTTAAATATAGTGTGGAAACTGTGGTTTGTATACTGCAATATTACCTTGACATGGTTCTTTTTTTACTGACAACTTTGAACAGATCTGAAAGGTCTAGATTTACAAACTGGTTCATTCACTTTAAGTCAAATTTTGCAACAAACAATTTTGATGCTGCTAATAAGATTAGAGAAGGTGGTTTGGTTCTGTCTACAAGGTAACCTGCACATTATTTCAACAGTTCTTTAGTAATGCAGCTCTCCTTGAATATCAGAAGCCCTCCTAACATGTTGAACCAATTATTATGTTAAATAAAGGGGCTTTTATTAGACAGCACAATTATTGCCGGGAAGTAGCTTTCTTCCAAGTCAAAGCAAGGGAATCGCGAATTCATTAATGAAATAGGCATGATTTCTGCACTGCAACATCCCCACGTCGTGAAGTTGTATGGATGCTGTATTGAAGGAAATCAGTTGTTGCTAGTGTACGAGTACATGGAAAATAACAGCCTTGCTCGTGCTTTGTTTGGTAAACTTCATGTTTTAGTCAACTGCGTCGTTTTCCAAAAACTAAAACACACACATACTTATGTACCCTCCATCCGAAGGCCCGGAGGAGTGTCAGCTAAACTTGGAGCCAATTAGGCACAAGATTTGTGTTGGCATAGCAAGAGGTCTGGCTTATCTCCATGAAGAATCAAGACTGAAGATAGTCCACAGAGATATCAGGCCACCAACGTTGCTGCTCAATAAGAATCTTAACCCGAAAATATCTGACTGGTCTGGCCAAACTTGATGAAGAGAAAAATACACACATAAGCACCCGAATCGCTGGAACTTAGTGAGTCAATTTGCATTCTTTTCCTGATAAACGGTATCTTAGTAAATGGGTTATGTGTTGAAGAAAGAAAAAGCACATATTATACTAGTTGGTAACAGTATAACTTGATTTGCAATTATGCGAAGCCAACAATGGGCATATGCCAGTTGGTCTGAAGCAAACTTAGCTTAATTTCATTTGTGAAAGAACAAAAATATGAAAAGAAATCCCATGAAATTTGATGAAGATTTATGATTTTCAGTGGATATATGGCGCCTGAATATGCAATGCGAGGTTACCTAACTGATAAAGCAGATGTCTATAGTTTTGGAGTTTTTGCACTGGAAATCGTCAGTGGCAGGAGTAACATGAGTTACAGGTCCAAGGAGGACATGTTTAATCTTCTTGGTTGGGTAATTTCAGTATCTTTTATGCATTTGTTTTATCTCATTTCATTTACATCTATCAACCAGCCACATTTCCTGTTTCAAAGAAGTAAGATCTATAAACTTTTTTCAGCAGACCCTGCTGCTGTATATGCTTCAGAACGCGGTCAATGCTTTTCAGTACCAAAATCAATCCTTATGAGTGGGATTGTACTCTATAGTATATCACATGAAAACGTAGACTAGGAGCGTAATAATACAACATCAGAGTTATAATCGTGTTCAACAATGCTTGAGATAATTTTCCTGCCATAGGTATAGCTAAAGAGTTTCTTACTTCCTTTTTCCTTGCCCCGTCTTACTTCTTTGTTTCTTTTGCGTATTTGAAGGCTCTTGTCTTAAAAGAGAAAGGGGACTAATGGAGTTAGTCGATCCGAGGTTGGGATCAGAATACGATAAAGAAGAGGTGATGGCGATGATTAATGTGGCTCTGCTATGCACTAAAATTTCGCCGGCAGTTAGGCCAGCTATGTCTTCAGTCGTTAGCATGCTAGAAGGCGAGGCAGTTGTTCCAGAGTTTGTCTCCGAAGCAAATAGCGTCTCAAGTGACAACATCGCGAAACAACAGGAAATGAAGCCGCGGCACAACGACAGCCATGTAACAACTACCAGCATGGGTGACGGCCAGATACATGGTATGTCAATCGACGGTCCATTTACTGCGTCGTCCACATCCACCGGTGATCTCTATCCGGTCGAAGTCAACACTGAATACTGGGAAAACAGGTAGAGAGGTTTTTGGCTTGGTTTTCGTCTTATATCATTCTTGCGATACTTTGTTCAGAATTTTCTTCTCTCACGTGCAAGTATATTTCTTTGCTCTTGATGAATGCACGCTGCTTTCTAAAAAATTGTACAAAATGGTTGAACATACCACATATAGTTTGAAACAAGACCGAATTGTCTGCACAATCTCCCGTTTCTTTTTTGTGCTGCCGCTTTTACATATTTGATTCTGCATAATTGCAAGTGGTGAAGAGTAACATGTACAGAGACAAGTACTGGGTCATGAACAGAGGCAAGTACCGGGTGACACTAGCCACAGCCCATAGCGGCGTAGAGGACTCAGAACCGATTCTCTTTGTTCAAGAAGAGCAAGCTCTCAACCAGCTAACCACTTCGGTTATGCTTAGAGATTGGAAATTTTCGAGTCATGAAAATGAATATTGCACTGTGGCCCATCAGTAAATTCCCCTCTTTACCAAATCAACGCACTTCTAGATATTATTTCTCCAATTATTTCTTGTGAAGGTTGAAGTCTTGTTGTTGTAGTAACTCTGCGTAAGCGTCTATGATCTCTCTTTGTTTGCATTTAGGTATGGGTCGGAATTACCTTTTTCCATCTTGTCATTTATTCTAACTAGCTAAGGGACCCGTGCAACGCACGATACATTCTTTAATTTTTTAAATATTATCTAATATTTATTTCTATAGATATTTTACAACTGTTAATTTTCCTAACTTTCTAAAAGTATTTTTTATAATGTGTTTTTATAGATTGTTTATAACTGTTATTATTTGAATTAAAGGAAATTAAATTTACTATACAGAAGATTGCCTTTGAATCAAACTTTTAAAAAATTAGCATTATAAAAGCATACATTAGTAACAAATGTAGAATGTATGATTTAATATGATTAGTTTTTACTCATAAATAAGATGTGAACGTTACAATTAAAAGTCTTATAAACTTAGGATACTTTTTTATTAACGTTCGCGACGACATATGATAACAATCTCGTACTACTATTTAATTGAATTTAAACTTTTTAGTTTAATATTTGAAACTTTGTAAATATAATCGTTAGTATGTGTTAATGATATATCTGGAACCAATATGATTAAAAAAAAAAGTCAGTTATTCATACCATCACTTTTGGTTTATTGTGAGTTTAATAAAATGTGAATGTTATATTTAAAAGTCTTATAGATTTAGGATGCCCTTTCATTAACGTTTCGCGACGACATATGACAACAATCTCGTATTACTATTTAACTGAATTTAAACTTTTTAGTTTACTATTTGGAGCTTTTTAGATATAATCGTTAGTATGTATCAATAATATATCCGGAACCAATATGATTAAAAAAATAGTTATTTGTACCATCACTTTCGATTTATTGCGAGTTTAATCTAGTAAAGAGTGTTATAACTTATTTATTGGTGATGTATATGAAATTCAGTCTTTCTATAAGCATAAATGTTAAATTCACTCACCTTCTTTCTTCATGAGAAACTCTTTATGTATATTATTTGTCCCGTGCATAATGAAAAGGAAAAATAGCATTGAAAGTGTTTCTATCTATACATAAAATTTAAAGTGTTGCTAACATGACTTCATGAAAATATTATTAGAATATTATATTAGTGTAGCCATGGACTAGAAAGTGGTTAACCACAAAAATATCATCTTGCCAAATTAACAAAATTTTAAGGAATCAAAATGTGGGACCAAAATCAAAATCGAAAGATAAAAGTCATTCTAGAGAAAAAAAATATTTATTACTTCTAGTCCTGGATATAGTTTATGCACTTTCAAGAGTTGCTGGTAGAACTAACCTAAAGTCATTATATTTTTATTTTGATTCATTGCTTGTCCGCATATGATTCTTGGTCCGTCTATAAATACTACACTAACAGTACTTCTAAATATATTAATTAGCGTTATCATTGCCACTACAAATGCTGTTACCTTCAACATATCATAACTATTGCTCGTCAGTGTACTTTCATGTTTCTATTGTTAACTTTTTTAAGTTCATCACTTGTTCAATCCAGTTTAGATCATAACTTATCAATCAGTATTGTAATGTAAATTAATATTATCTCGAAACACCTTAGTGCTACCACTACAACAACTCTAACAACAACCATTATCTCTTGTACTACCACCGTTTAGTTATGACTATCACCACCACAAGTATCAGCATACTACACGCCAAGACCGCTACAGCCACATGCTGTCACTACATAATTCAAATCTCAGTACTAACTCTTCAATTCTACCACAACAATTATCACTATCGTAATTAGCGTAGCTGGTCACTCGCATAATTGCATATATTACCACTCTCACACTCGCATAATTGCATATATTACCACTCTTACACTCTCACATATAGCACCGACATTTTAATTATACCATTACCACCCTAGGATCACCCAGGCTTCTTTCTTTTTGTAGTTGTTTATGAAGGGTAAAAGATTCTTATAACTAATTTATCTTTTCGTCTCTTTTATTCTACAAACTTATTCTCAACTTGTCACAAATTATTCTTCAATCGATTTTAATTTTTCTTGGAAATCTAATATAATTTGTTCTAAATATTTTGTTCATATTGTGCGTAACATCTTAGATTTTAAGAAAATTGGTGCAAAAATACAAAAGTTACAATAAAACTTATGGAGAAATAAGATTTCTTTAAAAAGAAAAAAATACCAAAACAAATAGGATGATGTTTTGCATAAGTAAAAGATTGAGGTAAAAAAAAATATACGCTATGAAAAGCTTACCTTTTAATTTGTAAAGATTAATCATTAATTTCATACATGATTTTTGTTGTTTACATTTGCGAGATTTTATTTATATTTGCAAGATTTTATTTTATTTGTTTTAAGTGTTTTTAAGAAGTTAATAGTCCAAAATGAAGGCTTTTTGAATTATGTAGAGCTTTAAAAGAAGTAGATTTGATTTTTTTAATTTTATAAGATTTACAAAAGTCGAGCCAATGATCATACTAAAGCATTAGTAAGTAAGGTATAATTTTCGTATTTTACATTTTTAATATTTTAGATTATTATTTTAAAGTACTTTTGAGATTTTAATAATCAAAATTAAGGCATAATGTATAAGTATACTGATTAGGTAGAGTTTTAGAATGTTTATATATAGTTTCTTAGTTTAATAAAATTTAAAATATTGCATAAATTATACCTATGATTTTTTTAATAATCAAAATTAAGGCATAATGTATAAGTATACTGATTAGGTAGAGTTTTAGAAGGTTTATATATAGTTTCTTAGTTTAATAAAGTTTAAAATATTGCATAAATTATACCTATGATTTTTTTAATAATAAATTAAAGTAAAGAGTTAAATAGAGTAAAAAAAGAAAAGAATACCAAAACAAATATGATTCTTAAATCTTGGACTCTAAATAAAGAGACCAACTAAGTTAAGGGACTACCACATCCAAAGTTGAAGTAGGTAGAGTTTTAGAAGGTGAATAATTAGTTTCTTAATTTTATAAAGTTTAAAAATATTGTATAAATTATACCTACGAATTTTTAATAATAAATTATAGTAAAGAGCTAAATAGAAAAGTCGGGCCAATTATCAAACTAAAGAATTAGTAAGTAGAGTATGATTTTAGTATTTTATATTTTTGAAATTTAATATTATTATTTTAAAGTACTTTTGAGGTTTTAATAATCAAAATTAAGGTCTAATGTATAAGTATATTGATTAGGTAAAGTTTTAGAAGGTGTATAATTAGTTTCTTAGTTTTATAAAGTTTTAAAATGTTGCATAAATTATACCTACGAATTTTTAATAATAAATTATAGAAAAAGTTAAATAAGAGTAGAAAAAGAAAAGAATACCAAAACAAATAGGATTCTTATTTTTTATATATCTAATTCAAAAGAGTTGGACTCTAAATAAAGAGACCAATTAAGTTGGGAAACTACCACATACAAAGTTAAAGTTTATGTGGCAGAAGAAGAATGTTTCTAAAAAATCCTACATGGCGCAAAGATAAAGCTCTAAAAATTCTATGTGTCGCAATTTTAAGCGAAGGCTTTAACTTTATATATATATATAGATTATGAAAATTCTTATTGAACATGAGATAGGTAGGGAGTATTTGGTATAACTTCTTCTATTAACTTTTGCTTGAATAACAGACAAAATGATGAAACCAACATTAGATAAATTAAGTTAATTTCCCTTATTTGAAAAAAAAAACTAGTTTATAGATTTCCTTTGCTGACATGTATATATATATATGTATGGGTGTATCTATATGTACTCATATATATGAAGGGCGAGTTATTTGTTTTTTTGTTGATACGTATTCTTTTATTTCGAGCTCTCTGCTGAAGTCCACGTTAAGTTGAAATCTTTATTAATAAATAGGGTAGTGTTGTCTGCGTCTGCCGATGCGATTCTTTTGAAAATACACTTTTGTCTATGACTGCATATTAGATTTTCTTTCTCGACCATGTCTCCTTGTCCTGCCCCAATTGTCTCTCTTGCAACCACCAGAGTGGCAACAAGTGGTGGTGGTGTCATAGCAGAGGTGGTGGTCATGATCTATGAGAGAATGGGAAAGAGAATTATCAATTGGGAGAAGATGGGTATGAAATGTGGGTAAATTTGTCTTTCAACATAATTTCTTTAATAGCTAACAACAGAATTTAATGGCGTACTTTAAATGACAAGTTATCTGAAGGTGTTGAGGACCGTTGGCTTTTGAAAACGGGCTTTCGAAATTACTATCCTAATCAATAAACTTATTGACATTTTGAAATTATTAATTTTTTTGATGCTTTTAGATGAGGATAAAAGCACATACATAAGTTCTTATATAAACAAATATAGTCATTTTATTAGTTTTTCCTTTAAGCCACATTTGAAAAGGTGATCACTTGTCACTAAAATTTTGGTTGACTATGCACAAGGTCGTTGAGAAATGGTTGGAGTAAAGTTATTTCTTTCGGATCTCAATATAAGTTTAATATTTTACTTAGAAGGAAATGCATATTATTTATTGTTCTTAAACAACTACTAGCTTTAAATTTACAATCATCGGTTCAAATGCCATGTTATTATTCTTAAGCCAGTGAAAACTAACCTTTAAAAACAAGCATCTAATGTTAACCAAGGTTTTTTTATGAGTGTCCTTAGATCAAGATTTTTTGCTGTACAACAGAGGTGATGTACAGCATTTAGCAACAAAAGATTGTCACTAAAAGTGTTTTGTCGCTGTTATTAAAATTTATAGTGACAATTTTTTGTCGCTAATTAACATTTAGTGCATTTTGTGGGTACAACACCTCTGCCGTACAACAGAGAATTAATCTTGATCCGTGTTCTTCGGCCAATGATAGAAAGAGCTGCTAAATTCACATTCTCTTTTTACCGAGTCCACACTCTTTGGTCACTAAAAGATGCTTTATTAACACTTTCAACTTAAATATGTGATAAAGACTTTATATTCAAAGTCTTGAGGTCAACATCGAACTCTCTCAAGTCCAATCTGAGACAATTGTTGCTACTTTTATTTTACACATAGACCAAGACCATCATCGAGAGATCAGGATCTCCAACTGTAATCATGGTTATAGCAGGGATGTTGTCCCATGTTGCTGTAAGAAGGGGAAGATAGATTCTCTCTCTCTCTCCTCTCTCTCTCTCTCCTCTCACAGACAGAAGGACAACACTTCTACTGTAACAATGATTACAACATATGATCCTGATCCACCGTTGATTCATGGCTATACCAAATGGTTGCTGTCCACGATCTCATAATAAGACTTTAATTTTCTGGAAGAAGTTAGGCAGATAGGCGTTAATCTGATGTTGACGATGTCGGATGACGTCAACTTCAAACTTCTTGCATTTCGTGCATGGAAAGGAGACACGTAATTAGGGCCGCCCAAAAGAGACCATTTGCACACATCTATGGGTCAGCCACGTCAACATTAATGCACACCATGCAAGTTGATGGGTCAGCCACATCAACATTAATGCACGCCATTATGCAGTTGTCCCAGCTTCTCTCACACCTCGAGTGCAAGGAGATTGCCGAGCTATACCTAATGCCCATAGACCAATGACCATGAGCGCCATCCCATAGCAGTACAACCTTGCCATTTGTGGTTTTGGAAAAAGAATGAAACTTAAAACCATGGGTGATTTGGGATTTTGGTCGTGGTTTGGCTTTGTGTGCATACACATTTTGGTGGTGGTGGTGTAAGTAATTGTGGAGATTTACCAAGGTCCATATGCAGAGCTACCATAATTCAAGATGTGCGTTGATTTAGTTGAAGAAATTGGTCAACTTTAATCAGTATATGGTATCATGGAGATGAATAAGTTAACTTGAATTTGCAGGGGGTGAAGGTTGAAGGTAGGGTGAGCATGTTGAACGTGGGGGTGTTGAAGATTAAGGCGTATATTACGAAGGACTGTATTGTAATTTTTAAAATATAGTATGCGGACATAAAAAAAAAATATAGAATACAATGTGCTATATATATATATATATATATATATATATATATATATGTTGATCCCTTGATAGCGCTATCAAAATGGGGTATTTGTTAGCGCGATCTGGACTGTCCATCCTGAAAGATGGACAGTCCAGATCGTGCCTTTTTTTAAAATTGTCAGTAGTCAGTGACACAGTATCGCGGATGACATTTTTTTACCTTTTTGCCCCTCCGTGCCGTCCGCGATACTGTGTCGAGGACGAGTGAGAGGCCTTGACAAAAAGTCATCCGCCACACAGTGTGGCGGACGACCTCTAGGCTGACACATGTCAGTACCTGTCCCGTCACCCCTTGTCCTTATCTGTCATGTCAACAGTTGGAAGTACACAGTGGTGGGTATTATATTGTCCGCGATATAGTATAGCAGACGGCTAATATATATACAAAAAAATCCTAACTACTACACTCTTCTCCATTCTTCCTACTCACAAATATTCCCAGCGGCGTTGGCAAGTAGATCTGCGCAATTTCTTCTTAAGAGTAGCTTTAATACCCTAATAGATCACGTGAGTTCACAAAATCAATCATTTACATGTTCGTAATCCATAGTTGTGATGAATATTTCATTTTATGCGTGATTTTGATTATGCATTGAGCATGTGTTAGCGATGATGAGAATTTATATATGTATGTATAAGTTCATGTGCTAGCGTTTGTAAAATCTGATTCTGTATATGTATATATATCTATTATATATACATGTATAAGTTCATGTGCTAGCGTCATATTTTTGCGAGCGATTGTTAAAATCTAAAACGTAAAATCCAAACTGAGAAGGTTTTTCTTTAATTTCAGTTGCAAAAAATGAAATTTAACCCTGGACCAGAAGATCCATCCGTGTTATACGACCAAGCCAACCATATCAGTACGCTCATATGGGATGGTGGAGTAAGATACATTATTTATCAAACTTTCTTATTCTTACGAACGTTGTATACCATTTGTTTTGCTTAAATTGTATTTATTAATTCATAGGAAAGAGAACTTCTCACCACCGTAGAAGTATCTCACGAGTTCACATCATGAAATTTGAACAAGTCCCAGAAAAAGATACTGCGTGGAATTGGGTTTGAGATTTTCACGCATGGGCAGATCTTTCAACAGCTTGACCGGGCGTTGATAGGTGCCCTTGTTGAGAGGTGGAGAAGTGAAACGAACACGTTTCACTTTCCGCTCGGAGAGATGACAATTACCCTAGAAGATGTAGGGTTCATCTTTGGGTTGCCGGTGACGGGGCGGCCGGTAATTGCTCCTCCGTCAGAAGCAACGAATAAGAGAACCGCTAGGGACTTCTTCACTTCGATACCCCAGGATCAATTTAGCACTGACGGTATAAAGTTGAAGTGGTTGGTAGATACCTACGGGGTTTTGCCGGAAAACTATACGGGTCATGAGCTTGTGCTGTACACAAAGGCCTTCCTCTTGTGGGTGATGGGGGCAATTTTATTCCCAACGACGTCGAAGAACACGGTCAGTGTGAAATATTTACCGTTGTTGGGTAACCTGTCGGAGGTTGGGGATTATGCCTGGGGTGCAGCGGTTCTTTCGTATCTGTACCGAGCATTGCACAAGGCAACGAGGCCCGACGCCAAAGCCATATGTGCATGTCTCTCGCTATTGCAGGTATATCATATAAATCATTTCTTCATTATTTTTTCTTTCTTTTTTGTTGAATCGACGATATAAATATAATTTGCGGATGTTCTTAGGTGTGGTCTTATGAACACCTTGCTCCTGATGCACCAACGCGTAAGGATGAAATCGATAAAGTGTGGCCTCGGTTGTGTACTTGGGAGTACAGTCGGAGGGTTAGCCATTACCAGAGGAGAGTCGATCCCCATCACAACATTACGTACTATCGAGGGGAGTTTGACCGTCTATCTCCGGGCCAAATGCGTTGGGCACCGTACATACGTTTTGGCATAACGGGTGGGAGAGTCGTTCGTCTTCACGCTCTCCGGGTTGCAGTGCACAGCCCTGATCCACTTCGAGGTCGCAGAGTGGCAGCTGCCAGACAGAGCAATGCGCCATTTTGAGTTGGAGCAGGGTTTGCCAGTCGATGCCCCAGATATGAGGGTTAACAGGAACCCACCCAATGTCGGACGGTTTGGCAAGGCCAATGCGAACGAATTGTGCGCGGCCAAAATACAGCTTTGGAGTTCTTGGCAGGACACACTGGCGGCCATCGTCTCGGAGCCTGACCCCGTTATCAGCATTGAACAGTACAATGAGTGGTACTACCGCATCACTCGGAAGAGAGTAGCCCCAGTAAACTTTGAACGTGGGGAGAGGTATGCGCCTAGGGGTCAGATCGATGAACATATGACATACAATCTCGTAAGTTGCCCAACAAGTCTGACTTGTCTTGAATTTGATGAATATAAATGTCTGATTAAAGTTATTTATTTTTTATCTCTTTGGATGTAGGTTAATGCCTCGCTTGCATTCTTCCAGAAGTTGAGTGAGCGGAAGGATCTGGTGAGCGCAATGGGCGAGGATCTTCGCCAACAGTGTAGCGGACGTGGAGAGAACCAAAAAAAAATAATTAAGTGTTGGATATTTGGCCTTTCTGCAGGACCGTTCGCTACATAGTGTAGCGGACGTGGAGAGAACAAAAAAAAACTAAGTGTTGGATAGTTATACTTTCTGCGGGACCGTCGGCTAGATAGTGTAGCGGACGTGGAGAGAACAAAAAAAAACTAAGTGTTGGATAGTCGGCATTTATGCAGGACCGTCCGCTACACTATGTAGCGGACGTGGAGAGAACCGAAAAAAAAAACTAAGTGTTGGATAGTTATACTTTCTGCGAGACCGTCCGCTACACAGTGTAGCAGACATGGAGAGATTCAAAAAAAAAACTAAGTGTTGAATAATTGGCCTTTCTGCAGGACCATCCTCTACATTGTATAGCGGACATAATTAGGACTCTGGAGAGACATCCGCCACATTGTATACGTCAACAACAAATTAGGACTCTGCAGAGACGTCCGCTATATTGTATAGTAGACATAAAAGAAGGTAAAAATTTTCTAAATCGTAGGAATTTTAAGACCCTGCAGAGGCGTCCAGGGCTAGTAAAAAAAACAACATAAACTTTTAGAGTTGATGGCTCTCATAGGTCCATTAGAAAATATATAACAGTATTCGGTCGAAAGATTATTAGAAAAAAATTAGAAAAAATTATTACAACTGTCAAGCATAGTTGATGGCTTAAAAAAAATATTATAGGTCCACTGTAGCTTGTTCGTCCTCATCTTCGGCATCATCTTCTTCCCGTCTTAGAAACCCCCTGGACTTATCCCCAGTGCCTTGTAATGGTTTCGCTTGTCATGGTCGGTCATTTTGTTGCACAATGCACCCTTCTCAGCTTTTTAGGTTGAGTTACCGTTTCAATAGAGCTTTTCATCCGTGTAGATCTCTTGCGGCCTTTTGTTTATGATATAATTGGATCCAAAGGCCGGATATCATTGTCGTCTCCCTCCCCCAGCTCGTCATCTTCTGATCCCGTCGTAGGCTCGGTGTCAATCGCATTGCTGACTGAAGCTGCTTCTAATTGGTCAACGATGGGCTCTTGCTACTGAGCTACCTCGAGGAGATGTTTATATCTGACCATTGAAGCAGCACCCTTTACGGACAAACCGGTGAACATCGTCACCAGATGATTATACCGCAACGTCTCTGATTCTTCAAAGTCAGTATACGGGTGCTTTGGAAAGGAAATGGTACCGTGCAACCTGTTTGCACCTTTCGTCCACCGTGATAGGAGGTATTTATCGGGGATTGTCCTGATATTCTTCTGCGTGAAAAACTGCAGAATGTGTCTACACAGGATGCCATGGAACTCAAACTTCTTGCAAACACATGTCACCGAGTCCGTCAATGTGTCGTGGCTCACCGTATAAATTATGCGCAGCTTCTTAGGGATGAGGTCATTCACGAGCGAATAAACCTTGTACTCACGCGATGACTTTTCTGCCTCTTTGTTTATATTGTATCGGCCCAATTTTTGGAGCTCTACTTGGTATAGCAGGAAGATCTCCTTCGTATAGACTCTGGCACCGTTCAACTGAAAATATTATCTCAAAATTATCTTTGCGAATAGATAGATTTAGGATGACAAATATACCATATACATAATCTCAAAAGTGTCTCCCATTTTGCTAACTATAAATTTATTGAACATAACAAATTAAAATTATTAAGATAAACAGACAAATTCATCATGCCAAAATACAACAAACATAACTCAAAGATTTTGAATTTAAATAGGATACATGTGGCGAAGTTAGCGAACCTCAAAAAAATTAAAATTAACTACAATGAATTAGTTTAAAGTTAGCAAATTAATTTCTAGAACATCACAGTTGATGAATAGAGTGACAAATTTCTAGAACATCACAAAGATCTATACTTTTTTGTCCAAAAAAATAAATTATAATTTATCAGTCAATCCACGCAGAAAACTTTTGAGATCACAAACTTACCTTACTTGAGTGAAGCTTGAAGCAAGTGTTAGTCGAAGCTTGAGGGGAGCTGAAAATGGAAGCAAGTGAATCTGAAGGAGAAGAAAATTTTGCTCAAAGAACTGAAAATTTTGTTGAAAGAGCTGGAAATGCTGCCGACAACTCTGACACGTGCAGAAATAAAGGTCCATAAATATAATTTTGCATTTAGAACTGTCGCGGACACTGTTGACGTGACACCTACCGAGGGGAATGGGGCTCTGACGAGCAACTTTCTTGGCGGGTGACGGGACATGTACTGACATGTGTCAGCCTAAAGGTCGTCCGCCACATTGTGTGGCAGACGACTTTTTGTCAGGGCCTCTCACTCGTCTGCGACACAGTATCGCGGACGGCGTGGATGGGCAAAAAGGTAAAAAATATCGTCCGCGATATTGTGTTGCAAACTACTGACAGTTTTAAAAAAAGACGCGATCTGGGCCGTCCATCTTTCAGGATGGACGGTCCAGATCGCGCTAGCAAATACCCCATTTTGCTAGCACTATCAAGGGATCAGCTTCCTATATATATATATGGGAGCTGATCCGTTGATAGCGCTAGCAAAATGGGGTATATTGCTAGCGCGATTTGGCCGTCCATCCTGAAAGATGGACGGCCCAGATCGATCCTTTTTGGAAAACTGTCAGTCGTCCGCGAGACTGTCTCGCGGACAGTCTTTTTTACCTTTTTGCCCTCCTCCCATTTCCGCGAGACTGTCTCGAGGACGACATTCAGTCCCTGACATGTGTCAGGAAAAAGGCACCCGCTACACAGTGTAGCAGACGACCTCTAGGCTGACACATGTCAAGATCTGTCCCGTCGCTCGTGAGAAAGTCTACATATAACTCTCTCCTGTTATATATATTAATCAGATCGGGCAAAAAGGTATTATCAGTCCACTATATTCTCTCTCGAACATCTAACCTGAGCCGCTACCCTATCTACGGTGACCCACATCTCCGGCGACACCACCGTCCTCCCCTCAACGCCGACCTCGATGGCTTCTGGATCGGAGACCACCTACGATTTTATTGGCAACTTGCACCTGGCAGGCAAATACTTTTTCAAAGTCATGATGCCAGGATTTGAGAATGAACTTGTAGGTCATCCCTCTTTCTCTGTATTTTCGTGTGTTAAAAGTTTGAATATTTTGTTTTTCTTAACCAAAACTAACCTATTTTTTGTATTGTGTTTGGTAGGACATACCGGAAGCCTTTACCAATCAATTTACAACAATTCATGAGAGTGCAAGATTATATAGCCGCAAGGGGGCATGGCAGGTTAAAATCAGGCTGAAGCCCGGCCGACCCCAAAAAAAGCAATTCGCAGAGGGTTGGAACGTCTTCGTGCGCCAGCATGGCCTCGAACTCGGGGACTTTGTAGTGTTTGAACACCTTGGGTGGTGGGATTTTCAAGTTGTAATCTTTGATCGGAGTGCTTGTGAAAAAATTTCGATGCCCAAATGTGAACCCTAATTTATTATTAATAAAAAAAATTATGTTCTTGTTCATTATGTTTCCAAATTTTTTCTCGCTTAATTGTGCGATTTTTGTGAATCGTACATTATTTATTGTTTATTGATATTGAGATTGTTGATTCCGTCGCTAAAACAAGTCTTCGGGCGCCAATTTATTAAAACTGCATTACGCTACATTGTATAGCTCTACTATATAGCGGACATCAAAGTCTAGCTCTACAATATTGCGGACATAAGGCCTCCGCTTCGGCCGGGGTACGGGAAGGTCTGAACTAAATGTCTTGTCCGTGCCAACCATTTTCTGGTCCAACACTTAGTTTTTAACGGACATAGAAAAGAGAACCAAAAAAAAAAACTAAGTGTTTGATAGCTAGGCATTCTGCGGGGCCGTCCGCTACATAGTATAGCGGACATAGAAAAGAGAACAAAAAAAAACTAAGTGTTTGATAGCTAGGCATCATGCGGGGCCGTCCGCTACATAGTATAGCGGACATAGAAAAGAGAACAAAAAAAAACTAAATGTTGGATAGCTAGGCATTCTGCGGGGCCGTCCGCTACATAGTATAGCCGTCCGCTACATAGTATAGCGAACATAGAAAAGAGAACAAAAAAAAACTAAGTGTTTGATAGCTAGGCATTCTGCGGGGCCGTTCGCTACATAGTATAGCGGACATAGAAAAGATAACAAAAAAAACTAAGTGTTTGATAGCTATGAGCCGTTCGCAACATAGTATAGCGGACATAGAAAATAGAACCAAAAAAAAAAACTCAGTGTTGGATAGCTAGGCATTCTGCGGGGCCGTCTGCTACATAGTATAGCGGACGCAGAAAAGAGAACAAAAAAAAAACTAAAGTGAGAGGCTTTTTACGGGGCCGTCCGCTACATAGTATAGCGGACATAGAAAATAGAACAAAAAAAAAATTAAGTGTTGGAGGAGTCCGCTACATAGTATAGCGGACGCAGAAAAGAGAACAAAAAAAAACTAAAGTGAAAGGCTTTCTGCGGGGCCGTCCGCTACATAGTATAGCGGACATAGAAAATAAAACAAAAAAAAAAAGTGTTACTCGAAGCTTAAAGGGAGCTGAAAATGGAAGCAAAGAGGGCAATACTGTCCGCGACACTGTATAGCGGACATAACTCCCGACAACTCTGACACGTGTCAGTCCATAAATGTCCATAAATAAATTTTGCATATAGCGAGCGACGGGACAGGTCCTGACATGTGTCAGCCTAGAGGTCGTCCGCTACACTGTGTAGCGGGCGCCTTTTTCCTGACACATGTCAGGGACTGAATGTCGTCCGCGAGACAGTCTCGCAGACATGGGAGGAGGGCAAAAAGGTAAAAAAGACTGTCTGCGAGACAGTCTCGCGGACGACTGACAGATTTTCAAAAAGTCGCAATAGGGGCCGTTCATCTTTCAGGATGGACGGCCAGATCGCACTAACAAAATACCCCATTTTGCTAGCGCTATCAACGGATCAGCTCCCTCTATATATATATAGAGGGAACTGATCCGTTGATAGCGCTAGCAAAATGGGGTATTTTGCTAGCGCGATCTGGCCGTCTATCCTGAAAGATGGACGGCATTTTGCTAGCTATATATATATATATGGGAGCAAACTTAGCTTAATTTTGTTTGTGAAAGAACAAAAATATGAAAAAAAATCCCATGAAATTTGATGAAGATTTATGATTTTCAGTGGATATATGGAGCCTGAATATGCAATACGCGGTTACCTAACTGATAAAGCAGATGTTTATAGTTTTGGAGTTGTTGCACTGGAAATCGTTAGTGGCAGAAGTAACACGAGTTACAGGTCCAAGAGGACATGTTTAAACTTCTTGATTGGGTAATTTCAGTATCTTTCTTGCATTTGTTTTATCTCATTTCATTTACATCTATTGACCAGCCACATTTGTTATTTCAAAGAAGTAAGATCTATAAACTTTTTTGTATACGCATTACAACGCGGTCAATGCTTTTCAATAACAAAATCAATACTTATGAGTGAGGTCACCTAACTGATAATGCCAACTAAAACAATTACTCAATGCGTTGTATTAGAATTTTTTAATGCCAACAAAACCAATTACTTGCTGTGTTGCATTCAATCTTTTTTTTTTTGATTTTTTTTGTGATTTTTTAGAACAACCCTTTATATGTAAACTTTAATTGTACTCATTATTTTTATCCTAATTTGACCTGCTAGGTCATATTTATACGTGTGATCGAATTTTAGCAAGGAGTTATAACTGATTAAAGAAATTACGTGCTTTGCTCCTGTGTGATCCTTGTCCTCTTTCAGAGGGGACATGATTTTATGGATATGGGGTAAAAACTGGGGTTCAAAATATCGAACCTTTGAATAAAGTGGGTTTTGTTAATATTTCCACATTGGCTCACTTAATAGTCAGAGATTTGAAGTTAACACATATCATTCCCTGTGGCTGTTAACTTGGTGGGGAGAACTAATTAACTCGAAAGTTTTAATCCATAATAGTATCTTTTTGAGATGAAGAGAAATAACTGCGCAGATTTGAGTCAAGTGAGGTATAGTTTAGGGTGATCAATTTGTAATCTGATCTTCAAAGTTATTAGTTCACATATATTTGCAGCGTTAGCTGATGGTACTTCTGGTGAAGAAAGCTGCCATTTTGCACTAATTCATGGTACTGATCTTCTGTAGTTATTTAACCGGAAACATGCTAGGTGGACCCATGCCTAATTGGATGAAGACGGCTGGTGGCAAAATGTGAGTGTTCTTCTCCAAACCTTTTAAGCTACTTGTCTAGAATGTTTTACAGATCAAATAGTTTTGTTAGTCTGAATAGGTAGTGAGAAAAAGTTTCCCGAAGTTGGAGATCTTATATTTCAATAGATAGTTGAGGTTGAGATTATAGCAGGCCCCTAATATGGTGTCCTTTTTAACATATCTTCAACAACATAAAGGAAAATAACAATTTTGTGTTTGAATTCCCTAACTAACATGCACGAAAACCGAACTCATTGTGCTCATCTGATGTTCAGTGGATTTTTTGTCTTTTACTTCCATTTTTATCCTATGTTCTAGCATCTAATCACGGTGTGAATTCTTTCCCAGTGATCTTTCATACAACAATCTCACATCTGTAAGCTCTGGTGCAAATTGTCAGACAGGGAATGTGTGAGATTACTTACAAACTAGCTCTATTGAAACTATTTTAGTGATGCTGATTCTTGAATCTTCTTATACCGGCTGACGTGTGAATTTTGTGTGTTGTTCCCTTCTTGTAGAAACTTGTTTGGAAGCTTTTCAAGTGTGGATCCATCGTAATTTTCTATACCCATATATGGAATTCCGTCATCATATTTTCTTCACCCCAATACTGTTATTCAGAGTTTCCACGACAAGTCTGTAAAATAAAACTAACAAAGCTGATATGATTATGATATGATGCTGATTTCTCTTGTCCTTCAAATTGACTTTCCAGCGGAATTGTTCCATGCTTGACCAACTGGCCATGCCCAAAAGGTAAGTTGAATATCATTTACCTTCCTACACTCGTTAGTTGACATTTCTGCTCCTGATTGGTTCACTATTTTACGAAGACGTGTATATTGTGAACTAAATTAAAAGACCTTGCTATGGTCAAAGTATACATCTTGACTTAAATTAGAATCCTGTGGAGTGGAGGGAACCAGGATCTTATTACCTTTGATAAGCACCTAACGTATGGACCTCTGAGCTAATTTTCTCTTAGACTTGCTCTGCTTTATAGCCTCTCAAAAATGTACCATGTTTGCTTCTCAGCTCAATTTATATAGGTGGCATGATCACGAGTCCCTCAAAGTGATGCTTTCTCCATTGAGTCCAGGTAGAGACCTAAGATCTCAAGAAACTTCTCCGACGGATGAATTCAAAAGATAAGGTGGTAGCGCGTAGCGCAACTTTCTTCATGCCTGTTCCGACTTAGGTGCTGAAGCACCATTTTTACAAATAAAAACTTCCATCATAAAATCTCGTCTTCGTAAGGAGAGAGAGAACCTATGTGGCATACACTTAGAGGTACATTTGAGCTACAATCTCCCATGACTCTGATCCAAGCTTACCTCGGATCGCAAGAATTACTATTGACTATGAAGGGCAGATCTTATTATATTATCATGTATGTAATCTTCATTGGTATTTGCTACAATTTTTTTTGCACTGGAACTGTTATGGATTCTTCCCCAGCATATATCCTTATTATATTGAAAGAAATAGTATGCACTCGTTGATGTTGAGATCTGGCATGTCACAGTGGAGTACTTTGCTTGGCCGCCCCATCTGCCCTACACCAGTTTGGACTTTTGTTGATCATAAGTTAACTATTCTTTGGTTTTCTATCAGAATTTTACTCTTTCCATATAAATTGTGGCGGAAAGGGAGTAAATGGTGATGATGAGAAGCCCAAATATACATATGAAGACGATACAAACTCGGGTGGGCCTTCAAATTTCTTTCAAAGTGGGACTAACTGGGGATTTAGCAGCACTGGCCACTTCTTGGAGAGCGACAATAGTAAAGAGACTTATATTGAGCGTGATACTTCTGTGCTCCGTGGAAACAATCCTGACTTGTACGCAGATGCACGACTTTCTCCACTGTCTTTGACTTATTACGGTTACTGTCTGAGGGACGGAAACTACACAGTAAATCTCCACTTTGCAGAGATCATGTTCACTGATGACAAAACCTATAGCAGCCTTGGAAGGCGCGTATTTGATATATATATTCAGGTAGATGTCAACATTTCACTTCTTTGTTCAGATGACTGATGTAGAAAGGGCCGGTAACAATTTTGCTTTTGTATGGAATGGTGGCGGCCACGTCATTATTTATGACTTCCGTTTGTCATCCAGTCCTTTAGATTGTGGACATGTGAAAAGGAAATTTCATCCGTGTAGGTTTAACTTAGTTCACTTTTCTTGCAGCGGAAACTGGTTTCGAAGGATTTCAATATCGAGGATGAAGCAGGTGGTGTTGGAAAGGGTGTCGTAAAACGTTTTACGGCAGTTGTAACTAACGGGACCTTGGATATCCGCTTATATTGGGCTGGAAAGGGGACAATTGCTATCCCTGATAGAGGTGTATATGGACCTCTAATTTCAGCTATCTCTGTCGTTTCTGGTAAAGTTGTGAAGATTCTATGAGCTTCTTGTTTGCAGTGGTCCTCATGGGCATCATACTTACTTCTTGCAATATGCCTATATCTTGAAGATATAATCAATAGAAACTATAGTCACGAAGATTGTTTTAATTGGCCCGAGTCCTAATTTAGGGAAGATCGAATATACCATGTGGCAGTGGAAGTTTCTCATTTGTTGCCACTAGTTTGTTTTAATTACTAGTAACACTGCACTTAATTTTTAACTGCATAGAAAGCTTTATTTTTTTACTTTTAGACATGAATGCTAGAGCTTGAAAGTAATCGCATTTGTTGAGCGTTCATTTACCTCATTCAGTAAATTATCATTACACATTCGCGTTCTGTTCAGATCGTAAACCTCCATCAGAAAATGGAAACAGCCTATCTGCAGGCACTGCGGTCGGGATTGTAGTTGGAATTGCATTTGCCATCTTCCTCCTTCTAGGTGTCCTTTGGTGGAAGGGCTGTCTACCTCGCAAAGATACAATGCAACTAGGTACTTGGACAACATTGGTATTAATCTTCTTGACTGAAAATCCTTTTTTTTTTCTTCGTTTCCATTCGTAGTACCTACACAAGTGTAGTTTCCATTCTGAGGGGTCTGGACCGACACACTGGTTTATTTACCTTGAGACAAATTAAAGCCGCTACAAACAATTTTGATGGTGCTAATAAGATTGGAGAAGGGGGTTTTGGTTCTGTTTACAAGGTAACCTACACAAGTGTAGTTTCCACTGCTTTACTTCTTTAAAGTACTATATGCAGCTATTTTCTTTGAAAATAGAATCTTCTTCTAATGTACTATTCCTGACTTATATTTCTAAATGAAGGGACTTTTACTGGATGGCACCATAGTTGCCGTGAAGCAACTATCTTCAAAATCAAAGCAAGGGAATCGCGAGTTTCTGAATGAAATAGGCATGATTTCAGCTCTGCAACACCCACATCTTGTAAAGCTGTATGGATGTTGTATTGAAGGAAACGAATTGTTGCTTGTGTACGAATACATGGAAAACAACAGCCTTGCTCATGCTTTGTTTGGTAAAGTTCAACCTTATGATGTATTAGACGCTTTTGGTCTCATAAAAATAGATTATTCTAACTTTTATCACTTGGTGTTTGAAGGCCCAGAAGAATTGCGGCTGAATCTCAACTGGGCTACCAGGCAAAAGATTTGCATTGGTATAGCTAGGGGTTTGGCTTATCTTCATGAAAAATCGAGACTGAAGATCGTCCACAGAGACATCAAGGCCGCCAATGTGCTTCTTGACAGGGATCTTAACCCTAAAATATCTGACTTTGGTCTGGCTAAGCTGGATGAAGGAGAGAGTACCCACATAAGCACCCGAATTGCTGGCACTTAGTAAGCCATTATGCTTTTTTTTTTTACCTCATCAATGTAGTTTGTAGCAGCTATGCCCTGATTATGAGTGCAAATGTAGTGAAACCTTTCAGAGTTTCTCTGGAAGAGATCAAGATGTAAAACAGAAAATCCTGATGTGATCTCCGTTAACTACAGTGGATACATGGCACCTGAATATGCAATGAGGGGTTACCTAACTGACAAAGCAGATGTCTATAGTTTTGGAATTGTCGCACTGGAAATCGTGAGTGGGAGATCTAACACAACTCATCAGAAAAAGGACGAAGGTTTTTTCCTTCTTGATCAGGTAACTTCTTGACCCTTTTAAACAATCTGTTGGCCAATGTTTGGCGTTTTAAGATATTCGATGCAGAGATATTTCTAGTTAAATCATTCCTATTTTTCGCATTTGTTCCCCTTTGTAGGCTCTTGTCTTAAAGAGTAACGGGAAGTTGATGGAACTAGTCGATCCAAGGTTGGAATCACAATACAACGAAGAAGAAGTGATGACGATGATTAATGTAGCGCTCCTCTGCACTAATGTCTCATCAGCAGTTAGGCCTAGTATGTCTTCGGTAGTCAGCATGCTCGAAGGCAAAGCAGTTGTTCAAGAGTTTGTATTGGACACCAGTGGCTCGAGTGACATGATGAAGCCCCAGGAAATACAGATGTACCAGCACCAACACAGCCATGGCGGTAGCAAGGGTGACAGCCAGATCCAGAGCAAGCCAGCCGACGGGCCATGGGCTGCTTCTTCAACTTCTGTTTCTGATCTCTACCCAATCAATTTGGATTCTCAGTACTGGGAGAATAGGGATACAATACATTACTGTCCTGACTAGTTTTTCCAAGCCTAGACTCTACCTCAAAAGAAATTCATAGAACAAATTTCTACACGGTTGTAAGAAAATTGTGAAGCAAATCACTAGTTTGTTTCTGTTCTGGTACTCTTTGATGCTTTTTCGTCTTTTTTTTAAATCTTTTTTCTTAAACAACTTTTTGTTTTGCCACAATGAAAAAAATTCCCATATCCCAGCCTGAGAGCCAAGGTTCTTTTGAATTCTTAAATAGCATGTACGAAGCTATTTAAGAATCAAAATCTAACTTTAAAATACTACTAATATATACTTGAAGGAAGGGGCTAAATTGCACTATTTTTTTTCTTCCAAAATCACACTATTCTTGATACAGTTGACGCTCAAATAATAATTATACAACAAGTTTACATATCTGATTATAATAACTTGAAAGCATTTTACAGTTGACTCTTTAATAGTTACTAACCATTGCAGATTGAAAACTTATTAGTTACTAAATAAAAGTACTCCCTTCGCTGTGGGAGCTGACCAATTGCTGGCACGCTATCTGATCGTCCATCCATCAACTAACAAATTTGTTTGATGATACATATTATTTTATTCCAAGTTCTCCGCAGAAATACATGTTAAGTTGAAATCTTATTAATTAATACAATAGTGTGGTTGTAAGCTTGTCCGCATATACGAACAAAATTCTATTGAAAAGCCACTTTCGTCCATGAATCCATACAAGATTTTCACTCTTAACCAATCCTCTCTCCCTCTCTCTAAACTCTCTTTCCCTCTCTCTAAATAGCAGACAAATTCCAAGTTCTTGGCGGCGTCAGCCATGGGGGAGGGGGCAGGGTCCTTACGACTACCTCTCACTCCCCTTCATCTCTGTTTTATTTTCAAGCTCCATGTTCTTGCTGTGTTGTTTGTTTGTTTGTATTGTGAGAAGTGCTACGACGGTGACCGGAGGCAGTTTGAAGATGATGGCGGTGCGGTAGTCGGAGGTGATGCATAGATACCGCCATATCTAGTCAAATCTATAACGGTCGAAGGTCGATTTGTACCAACACTTGAATGGAAGGCTTCAGAAAGGGGCCAAAATTTAACCAACGGCGGTGGCCGGAATCTTACCTACGATGGGCAGAATCACTGCGTGGCTGTCTATAATGGTTTTTTTCTTTTTTGATGACTCAGTTTTGGTTTTATGAGGTATGGGTGAACCTTTGGAAAGAGGGGTGAGGGGGCCTCAGGTTGGGGTTTTTTCTATTTGTGTGTGTGTGTGTGTGTGTGTGTTGTTGGGGGGGGGGGGGAAGCTTGGGGAAAAAGGGTGGGTTAGCCCGTAGTGTGTGGTCGATGCCTCGTTGTCGGTCTAGACGGTAACGTTTCGTTTGGGATTGGAAATGCGGCTGAAAGAGAATGAATCATGCTGTGTTAATGGCCCCTTTGCCTCTTGTATTTGCGTTGTGGTTCCGTAGATGATCGATCATCTTTGTTTGGCACGGTTCTGATTGTCCTTCTCGCTGTAATATGTGTTGCACTTTTATGTGTTTCTGTAATTGGTGTTAAATTGTAACCGTATGCCTCGACAAGTTACGAAAAGTTAGGATGAAGTGTAGGATATGCTCTGATTCAATCTAATTGTAATTTATATCGGGTATATATGTTAGTTGTTAATCTGTAGTGTTATTGATAATAATTGATGTTATCTTTTATGTCTGTAAAATAAACGATCTAGCTGAGACGACTTGTAAAACTTTTTATATATAAAATATTTCTCCTCTTAACCAAAATAAAAAAAACCACCAGAGTGGCAACAAGTGGTGATGGTGTCGCAGTAGAGGTGGTGGTCGTGATCTATGAGAGAGGGAAAGGGAAAGAGAATTTTCAAATCGAGATAAGATGAGTATAAAAAGAGGGTAATTTTGTCTTTCAACATAATTTCTATAATAGCTAAAAAATCTAATGATCTACTTTAAATGACGAGTGATATAACGGTGTCCAGGCCTGTTCCCAGATGCGAACGAGCTTTTGATATCAACATCCTAATCAATAAACCATACTTCTTGCGATGAATTTGAACATGTTAACCTATTACATTAACTAATTACGGATTCTCATGCAAGTTGGTGAAAAATCTGTCAAAAACTCTGACCCGGGCCATTACGCAGTTGTCCCCTTTGCTCGTACCTCACATGCATGGAGATTGCCGAGCTATACCTAAACCTTAGAGTCTAAGTAGACCTGGAAATTTTCTACCCGTACCCCTGGGTCGAACCGTACCCGTTCAAAAACCCCGGGTATGGGTACCTATATAGAGTACCCGTGCAATTTTGACCCGTACCCGAACCGATCCGTTGTTTTCGGGTTTGTCCGGGTCAGTTTTCAGGTACCCGCGGATCCCGTTTTCCTGGAGTATATATAGAAGAAAAAAATCAATGCCCTAAGCCTAAACCCTTTTCGGCTCATTTCTCTCCTCTCGTCTCCATTAGAGACTCAAGAGTTCTCTTACGCCACCGCACAAATCGGGTGCTTTCAACTTTGTCTCTCTACCGTCGGTGACCAGATCCGGCAGATCGTGACACCGTCGATCAAGGGTCGTACCTCCACCACCGGCTCCTCTATGCTCCTGTACCTCCACCGCCGGCGTTCATGAATCGTGACGACATCGTCAGTCAATCAGTCGTCCTTTTTATTTCTCTACCGTCAGCTTAACCATGACGACCGTCAGATTGTCTCTCCACTGTCGGCGACCAGTATTCAGACATAGGTCCTATGCCTCTAGTCTTCAGCCTTCACTCTTCAAGCTCTTTCATTCTTCAAGGCTTCAAGCTCGTCAATCTTTAGTCTTCAGCCAGTGACACGGAATATGTTAATACCCTTGGGTAATACCCTACCCGTAAGGGTAGGGTACGGACCCGGTGAAAAGTTACCCGAAAAAAATCGAGTAATTTTTACCCGATCCGATTTTATCCGTACTCGTCTGGTTTTTTACCCGTACCCGTCCGGTTTACCCGATTGCCAGGTCTAAGTCTAAGGCTTAGACCTAAGACCATGAAAAACATTCAATCTTGGAATTGACACTTCCACCCCAGTATTGTCACTAACAAATCATGGAGAGATGCAACTAGCAATTTTTTTTAAGGGGCCATTTACACAATTTATTTTCACGCTTATATTCTATTTTTATTTTCTAGATTTTAGTATTCAATTCTAAAATCGAATCATGTACTTTTAGTTTTTTTTCTTTTTTCAGTTTTTTCTGTACGTTTACCATTTTCATTTCTATTTTTACCAACTTTTTTGGATACATTCTTGTATTTCCTCTGTCCCTAAAAAACTGATCATATTTTCTTTTTGGGCTGTCCCACAAAAATTGATCACTTCCAAATTATGAAAGATTCTATAGGTATTTTTACATATTTACCCTTTTTGTACTTTTTTTTTATTCTATTTCTTTCACCACGTTTAATTGTTTATCAACTCATTTTCTCTCTCCTGACCCACCACTTTACACTTTTTTATTCTATTTCTCTCTCTACATTCAAGACTCTACCAACTAATTTTCTTTCTCGTGGCCCACTCTCTTCCCCCTCTCTCTAAAGGGTATAATGGAAAAGACACACAATATATAACATAAATCTTAATATATGTGCAGAGTCAAATGGATCAATCTTTTAGGGACGGAGAGAGTATGTTTTTTAGCATTTTCTACGCTACTTCTTCCGTGGGTCCATATCTGTGTGTCCTCCTTCCCCTTCCATTTCCCCTTCACGAGTTCCCTTTCCCCTCCCCCTTCCCACATCTGTGTCCCCGTTTCCCCTTCCCCGTTCCCACATCTGTGTCCCCGTTTTCCCTTCCCCTTCTACAAAATCACAACCACCAAAGCAAAAAGGATCACCCACCACATATGTCGGTGTGGTTTATCCTTATATGAACCTTCAACTCCATGACTTAAACGTTACTCAATTCTCTCTCATTTTCATTTCGCAATACAAACCAAACCAACTACGAAACTCCATTTTGTACACAATCCAACCGGAATTTCAATTTCTCCCTCTCTACATCTTCATATTCCATAAATTATCTTATTCCCCAAGTTTACCCCTTCTACTAAATACCCTGTTTTGTTCTCTGCAAACCCGTCCTCGACGTCCTCGCTCCGGTCATCGCAAACACGTCCTCCTCAATCTCCTCGTGTGTGAGTGTCTGCCTTTTCTCCTCGCCGTTTGGCGTCCTCTGGGGCGACGCCTGCGCTTTGTTTTCCTACGGGGACATTCCTCCGATTTTTTGAGGACCCTCCGTTGGTGATTTTTGGCTTCTGCGGGAGCGGCCTTCCAAGGTGGTAGAGAAAAACGTGAGAGAGAGAGAGAGAGAGAGAGAGAGGACGCAGGCAACAGAGAAAATCGTGAAATCTGGAGACAGGGATGGTATTCTCTAACACAGAGAATATAAGAAGCGAAAAAGGTGAAAACACCCTTCGGGTGTTTTCAGTTTTTTCGCTACTGTTTGGATTTTTTTATCCAAAACAAAATTGAAAAAAGATAAAAGTACACAAAAAAAGATATCTTTTTCATCATCATTACAAAAACAAAAATAAAATTTGGTAAACGTACAACCCCTAAGGGACCAAACATACAGCCCCTTATTGAATTGTGATAACGGTCTAAGCGCTTGGCCTTGCTTGGTATCTATTTGTCTCGTAGCCATATGTTAGTATTTGTTCTAACGTCCTTCAAATTAAAACCCATATTTACGTCCTTCAATTTGATGTTGCAGTGCTCTTTCAAAACTGATTGTAAAAAGGAGTACACTGGATGTGGCACTAACTTATGGGACAACAAATTTGAAGTATCACTGACTAACACCTTGATAAAAAAAAAATAAGGGCAGATTCAGAAAGTCTAATCGGGGGCCAAAAGGGCATCAAAAGATTGTGGGAGGAAATTGTTCATCATCGTTCTTACTATTAACATTTTTTATTTGAAAGAACGAATTAATTGTGAGTGACTTTGAATTCCCTGTCTACAAAAAGAAGCATATTATAATTAGCGTCACTATTGAATACGTTAAATGCAAAATAAAATGCTCGTAATCGTTTAGTTTTACTATTTAAAGTAATTTATTTAACTTGATAAGTTTAGTCAATAACGAATTACTAATCTTGCATGAAAGAAATTTAACTCTTACAGAATAAATATATATTACTATTGTGATTAATAATTATATGAGAACACTAGTCACGTATAAATTAACATATTATAAAAAATTTAACTAAAAAAAGAAGAAGAAGAACTTATAACTTAACATATGAGAACACTAGTCTCACGATAATTATTGTGTCGACCCTCATGATTCACTTCTACGTTCTCATGACAGAACTTTGACTTTCTCAAAGAACTAGTCAAGTAACAGTTAATAAAAACTTTAACAACATATAATAAGGCCAACTTTAAATATTTTACATCTTGTGTGAGGCAAATTGTCACTTACCTTTGTATCACAAATAGATTAAGACTTTGGTGCACACATAGCCGCCGTGAGCAGTGTGAGATCTCGTCCATCATATTACATAGGATCTTACACCAACACTGTGGCATCAATATTGCAGTTATATAGACCTAGTGAGTTCCAGCAAATGATAGTTGAATTTTAAATTGCTTATCACATGACGCATTTCGAATTAGCTTTTTGCCAAATAATTAGGAGGGCGTTGAGTTCCCATCAGTTATTTAAGTTTAGTCTATGCAGCAACGTCTTTGTTAGGAAAAAATAAATTTTAACTCTTACATTTGCTTGTTTACGCGTTGATTCCTTTTTGTGAGCATCAACAGGGTTGCAAGGTTAACTTTGTTTTTTTTTTTATCTCGAGCATCCCTTTGCTCTCCATTTTGTTACCTTGGACTTCGTAAGTTTTAAGCATCATTATGTCGTAATCGCTAACTATATTGTTGATTCAAATTGATGTGGCTCAATGCAAACCAAGTTTTATGAATTCTCCCTATGCATTCTAAGTGTTCTAGAACACAAGCAAGTGTTTTAAAACACGGGCTCTTCAATAATTTAAAGGGTGGGGCTATTTTTGCCCCATATTTGTTACTAAAAAGAGAAGACTCGTCACTAAAGAATGGGCTAGAAATAACATATCTTTAAGAATAATATCACCGAACCCCTTGAGTTTAGTTTAGAATTACATGCGTGTCCGTCAACTATAACAAATATCAAATACGTCTTTTGACCGGATGGTATACAAATTAAATACAACTAACAAATTTTATAAATAACTCGTTCACCGCTTTGTTTGCTTTGAATTTGTCTTTCACATGCCATCTTCTTTCTTTTTCTACGTCTTTAATATCTAAAAAAGCATCACTACTGCTCTTGGTCTTCACCCAACGCCACCACGCACCCCCTCCTCCGGTTACTCCTCCCCCCCCCCCCCCAACAAAACCAAAACACGACCTACCATGCCCAATCACCACCACCACACCACCCATAGATCTGTAAATGCAATCATGTTTTATGTGTAATATATGTTTTTTTTTGTGCTACATGTGTATACACATTAACAGATTGCATAGCAGTGGCGGCTGTGGCGCTGGTGCAGTTGGGGGTGGGGGGGATGTGTGGCGGCAGTACTCATTCCACTGGATTGTGTGGTGATGAGGAGTGGGGGGAATGTGCGGCAGCATGGGTGATTTGGGATTTTGGTTGTGTTTTGGCTTTGTGTGCCGATTTAGACATTTTGGTGGTGCAAGAATAGGTAACAATAAGCTTTAAATTTTTCTTTATTAAGGTCCTCCAAAAGGAATAGATCATATACAATATAGAAACACTCACAATCTGTCAAGCTTGGTCCAGTTCCCGATAAAATCAGGGATCTTCCCACATAATGTGCTTCCATCTATCCTACTGCAAGCAGTATAAAGTTCAACAACAGATCCAAAGAACAACAAGAAGAAGGCTGCACATCATGGTAATACTTACAAGTCCATCAAGTTCCTTAGCTTGCTATATGTTTCAGGTATTCTTCCAGTGAAATTGTTAGCAGAAAGAAGGCTGCAGGAAACAGTCCATTACTAAGAATGCACTAAATGTTATGTTCATGCTTCGCCTTGAAACGAAAAGGGAAATTAAACACGGAGGCATGTGTAAAGGACACATCCAAGGCACATGAAAAAAGGCCATATCACGCTTGGAGACTCAAGGATAAGGGACCTCCTACTCCAATATGACACGATTTTCTACCAAATGAAGTTGATAAATAAAGCAATGCT
>JAVXUP010003462.1:0-67041 GCA_033070095.1 Escallonia herrerae | reverse complement strand
TGACATTAACAATTCGGGTTTGAAAGTGAGAGAATGTTTTTGTGCGATGATCTTTTCATAATTCGAGTCTTTGATTAGAAGTTAACAACTAATTTACTTATTATGGTTTAGTTGTAACAGTCGTATTAAATATAACTGTATTTTTTCACTGAAGTTTATAGTATTGTTATTTTGAATCACTTATGCACATGATCCTTACTAGTATTTAATAAAATCCCACAAGTATCCAGATAAAATCTCAGGTATATTGTGAAAAACTATCTTAGGGTTTATTAAATTGGTTTTTTAAAGAAGTTGAAATGGAAACATTACTTCTTGTACTGAATTACAATGATGTACCAGCTTCAGGTGTTAAGTTATTCAAAGCATGCTGCAAATTATTGAAGATTTCCGGACTGTGTCCCCCACTCGATTCCATGCAGTAACAGATCCCAGTATGCGTTTTTTGACAATTTCCATCCGACTGAGATTGTGAATGTGCAGTTAGCACAAAGAACGTTCCGAGCTTCGTCTCCGTTGGATGCTTACCCAGTCGGATGATCTAAATCCAATATAACCTAGGGTCTTGCTCCGTTGGATGCTTAACAGAGTTAGGCTTTTATTCATGTAGACCTTCTATAGCTTGTTCTCTATGTCCATTACAACGACACTGGACCTTTATAATCTGTGTAGACGAGAGGCAAAGTTCAAAATTCTAGGGTTTCTGTGTCTAAAATATCTCATGTAGGTTCAGCAGGGTGTCCTCTGATGGTCGTTGGATTGGCAGGAATGAATGGATCACTTGAAAATGTCCAATCCAAATCATTGACAGGTTACACAGTGCAGTCTGTTATGCCAATTTTTTGGTGGAGAGGTGTACTAAAGCCATCAATGCATCCAAAAATGTGCTAAAATAAGGGTTGAATGGATTGAACGCCAAACCCAACACAGAATGTTAAACGAGCTTAACCTCATCATATCAACAGTGCTTACATCAAAACATATAGAAAGGAAATACTTGTCCAGTAACATCTTTAAGTGTCTGATGTCCATGATTGAAGCAACAATACCATGAGAGAGATTACCCCCCTTTACATGCTTAAAGTTAATCTGGCTCCTTATAATTTTTCCTCCACAGAAGATGAGAACAGGAGAAACTGCAACCCTTTCAGGCCTATTAACTGTAGCAAAAATATGAGGAAAATGTTAGACTAAATTATTCTTCTTCTAATTGAATTGTCATTTTGATTCTCGTGTTCTCTCGAACACATTACATTTATCCCATGAGAAATATGGCTTAAGATCCATAACATTTTCCATCTTTCACAATATGTCAAGTGTATTTATGAAAACGCTTGTGAGTAGTTTGCGAGCCTAAGTGGATGAGACAATTAAAAGACACACTAAGTGCACAAAAACAACAGGGTACAAACTGACTAGACATGTGATATGAAGAAATGATTAGAACATCCATTAAGTTACCATATGCTCTAGATGAAGGTCTAAGCTTTAGAGAGTTGGCACAACAATGTATATCGAGCTATAACATGATTACTGAGAGCAGCAAGAGTATGGCGCAAAGTCATTCCTATATTTGGATGAAAAGAAAATAACCAGCGAGAACTTCTCGAGTAATGGAAAAGGAACTGCACATAATTCCTGATCGCTGACTAATTACGCTGATAAATAGCATAGTCTTGTCGTCTGAATCATGTTTGATGCACAAAAGAACCAACATTAAGGAGGGTTCTAAAATAGGTGAGGGACCTAGTATAATATACATGCGTCAGTGATATGTAAATGTTATGCGCGTATATGGAGATTGCTGGAAGCGGAAATCTGGACAAGAGATTCTTACACCAACTGAAGTGGCGTCTGGTCTCCGCGAGAATAATGATTACTGGGTTCAAGCCCATTAACTTGGAGGTAGTTTCGAGCATCATACGGCTGAGGTGGCACGAGTTCATAGTCAGAACTCCCAGGCATCAAGTTCATCTGCTGCTGATGGTGATGTTGTTGGGCCCTCTCATTCTCAGCAATCTACAACAATTCAAAGCAATCACCAAAAGTAGATTTATAAAAAAAAAAAAAAGCAACGTGGATGCGGTGTGTATCGTCGAGGGAGCCAAAACTTGCAAACGTGAACCTCATCGACTATGGTGCTGCTTTACATAGCTAGTGTGATAGTCCTTGCTCCTTTCAATTGAACAACTCTTTTTCATGAAAATAAAAGAACAGGATAGGCTGTGGCATCCCCCTACAAGCACACATGCTCGCATGACACACGCTTTCACACACACACACACACAAACGACACACACACACAGAGGGATAGGGAGAGAGAGAGAGAGAGAGAGAGACTGACCTTTGCTCGGAGGTACTGGTTATTGTTATGCAAGTCGATTTCCTGCATTCCAAATAGCTTGGTTACTAATGGACCAGTAATTAGGAAAGAATCCATGATTGCTGCACTCTTACATTACATCTTTTTGACTAATATACTTTCTTGTTGATAAGTGATAGGTGGGAAAGCGATTAAGCAGGAATTTACATACCTTTGGCTGAAGGTGGTAAAATCCTTAGAGTACTATGGTTTCCCATTCAATTATATGGGACCCCGAAAACTTCAAAACTCCCAACCATAATAAAGGGGAATGAGTGACAAGAAGCAAGTAAGTCAGAGGCCAACATCAATTGTGGAAACAAACTCTGAACCCTAAATACTAAGATGTATGTTATTCACTTCATTTCACTCAGCTCTGCAGAATGCCATGTGATTTACTATGTCATTAGATCTTTTAGCTTATAAGTTGAGTGTTGATTTATCATAAGAAGTACAACCCATGAAGTTTGTAGAAACTTTTAGGGCAATGTCCATTCATCAGGGGCTATCAGTACAAGATGATAAAAGCACTATTGTTAGTGCAGCCTTCTTATCATTTGTTATGAAGTTTCATGGCCTAGTAAGCAGCTAGGGTTTCAGACTATATCTGATATATCGAACACTTCTAGCTGTTTGACTTTATTGGGGATTTAAGTAGAGTCAAGACGATTATGACTGTTTAAAGCTAGCCCATTTTGGTGAGGAAGATAGATATGGAAGAGGATGTGTGACTATGATCTTCCAAATAAACTCCCATTCTTTTCCTTTTATCTTTTTATGCTAAACAAGTACACAGCAATATATATCATGTTTAGCCAAGAATACCAACGAATATGACATTGCATATGAATTCATTTCTATCCCTATAGGAAGTAGTGGTTGGCCAATATGATGAATAGTAGTCTTTCAAATGCTTTTCAGGACTAATAGTAATCAGTAACAGTATAGCATGAATGTTTCCAATTTCCAGGATTAACATCTTCCAAGCACCAAAGGAACAACAAAATGTGATGAAAATTTTGAAACGGGATACTGCCTGATTGCAACGAATCATAAGAAAAATCAAAACTAACCCTTTTTTGCATATACTCGATTTCAGCAAACAACAGCTCATTCTGCAATTTCAAGAGAGAGGTGCTAGTAAGTGATCTACTTTCTAGTTGAAAGCCCCAAAAAAAAAAGTGTACGAATAACAAGAATAGCTACCTTTTTGGACCGGATTCTGCTAATTCCTCTCTAATTTTCCTTCCAGTGTCTTGAGATCCCTAGGAGTCAATGAGCCCAGAGACTCACCCAACATGTTCCTGTAAAGCAACCTTTTTAAAGGTTCACACACCATATATCAGAAACAAAGGGTGGGCAGCATCTTTTCAAGTTACCTGTTGCTGTTCTGTATACTGTTGATCAGTCCACGCAACTTATTGGCTTCCTGTTGGTAGTGCTGAGATGAATGTCCAACAACAGCTTAATGTTAGAATGAAATTGACTGCCGTGGCTCCTGAGAACGTTGCTAATATATCAACTAGATTTGCCACTTGAAATAAACATTTAGTCATTACTAATTTACGGTGTGTGCTTCGACAAACCTTTCTGATTGCTGACACAATTTAAGGTTGTGTACTCCTAGCAATGTTTATAGGTTGAAACAGACGTAATTTTAACTGCATTTGCATCACCATGACTCTGGACACTCACTATCAATGTATAATTAAGTGATTTTCTCCGATTTATATACAGAAGCTGCAAAAATCTCCTAAACGTCTGTGCACTATATTAAATAGGGCTCTTGTCAGCCTATATTTTCCTATTTTTTTGCCAATTTCACTATATTCAAAATCTGTGATGTAGAACACTAATCTTTATTTTCTTACCATTTCTAGGTACTCATCAGAGAGTATGTTCTTGGATAGGGGAGAATGAACAGAAGAATTCATGTATCCACCAGAGAGAGAGAGATAGAGAGAGAGGGATTCATGCTGCCAACCCCAACTAGTTTGGAGCAAAATCTTAAAGGATGAGATGGTGATGCTGATGAACTTCTTTGCATCATTGGGCATATTACAGAAAAGGAAGGACAAACCAGCCATCACCATATGCTAAAATGAATAGCAATACAGCGCCCATGTTCACAATAATATAAAGACTGCTCAGAATATTCACAGCTGCTGTGTGTAGACACAGCCGACAACACGCAGAAGAACGTTATTCTGGAAATGACATGCTTGTTCAACAGATTCTCAAATGATATTTAGTTTTTCTTTTGTGTGCGCATGTGCAGATACACCAACAATGTAAAGGTTGGATGTGCCTGAAATTTTACCTGAGCATTGGCTTCAGATATAGACCCACTGTTGGGGGGATCTGCGCAGGCTTTCTTGTACCTTTCGATTGTTCCTTTAACACTGCAATTATCCCATTCACCAAGTGAAAAGTTATGGACTGCTTTCCAATTTTGTAGAGCAGCTTACTGAAAGCATTAGGAAAAATACTGTAGCTATACCCATCTAAAGAAGACTAAGACCAGTAAAGTTTAATGGTACGAACTTTCAAAAAGAATTTATAGTTTCCAACCAATAACCTGAAAACTAGAGAACAGCAAGACTGTGACCTCATCCGATGATTCAAATGATAAGAAGACTAGGATCAATATAATCAATTTAGAGAAACAGCAAAGAATAGAAGAAGACGTGGACCAACAGCCTCCAGTGTAAAGCCAGAAACCCTAAAGTCAAGATTCTTTGTAAACTACATGTTGGAAGACTATGGGTTCAACCGCCTTTAAACTCTCTCCCCTCTCTCTAGCTGTGTTACACACAAAAACACAAGCATAAAGGTTATTCCTAAGGCCTAGTACTTCAAATAATGATCCTTGAGAGGGAGAAAGGAAAGCTTTAACTCTTCATTAACAGTATAAATAGCATAGTTACTATTTAAGTTATCTCCCTCTCCCTGTATGTTGTGTGAGCTGAAAATTCCAAATATCTTAATCAGGACCTACAATTCAGAGTTTCGATGAAACTGAAGCACAAATACTCTAACCTGGCCTTAACAAATTTCTTTGTTTGATTTGTGTACAGAACACCCTCTATTTACCTAGGACATTTTACATGATCAACCGAGTTTGGGAACAAATATTGCTGCATCTGTCAAACAACAGTAACTATAAGACAGCAAGAACTGATTGGAAAGCAAAATATTGGAGTGAACTAGGATCCCTATGCATGCGCTACACGATTTTTCCAACTACAAGAATTTCTCTGATCTGTTTTCAGAAATTCTTACTAATGATGGCTTAAAATTGACAGGACATGATTTCATCTTGCAAGAATAACATCTGAAGGAAAAAAAGTGCAAAAATCTACTGTAAGCACCATAATCAATGAACAATGCCTGTGATAAATTACTTGGTTATAACAGAGAAGCATAATTAATTAATCTTGCAAACAAAAAATTAATTAGCTACAGTAGGATTTGCTATTTAGACCAAGTAGAGCATTGTTCCTAAAGTTAGAAGATGATCAAACTAAGAAAAACTTCAAAACAATGAACATGGAAGATTTCAAAATTTCGTGAAATCTTCCATGTTCACTGTTTTCAAGTTTTTCTTAGTTTGGTTATCTTGAAACCTTTTTATTCAATGTGCTTCGTTCATTATTATCTAGCTTTCAATTTCATATAATCGTGATTTTTTTTTCAGTTATTAGAATTAAATGAAGCTTTAATGATAGTTATAAACTTCTAATATTCGTTTATTTTCCCATATTACCTCTGAAGAACAGTTTTTGTAATTCAACCTTCCTTCAGAATGAAGATAACATAATATATGAACCTTCGACATGTTTATCTCTGTCTTTATGTTATTCATCACCTTGCACCTATATTGTTCTTAGCACCGAGGCTTTTCTTGAGATTTATTTCAAGACAACAGTTAGCAGCTTGACAATTTCGTTCAGGACATCAATGCATAGTGATGGAAATGAGAAGACTCTACCCCTTCAAGATGCATGTAACAAGATGGATTCGAAGTTATGACTAAGATGCATGTAACAAGATGGATTCGAAGTTATGACTATTACACCTGGCAAAGCCTACCCGTGACTTAGGGCATTAAAATTTGGTATGGGCATTCATTTTGTCCACCCGTAAATTTTTACCTTACCCAGACTAGTCAGGTAAGATCAGGTCAGGCATGGGCATACCCATGGATAAATTATACTTAGGGTTTAACATTTGATTTCTCTGTCATTTTATCTTTTTAACTCAGTTGGATAGCCAACATTTTGTGCGCGCGTGTGTTAATAATTCTTTACATGAATATATGTTTCTGTGTGTGTGCTCATCTATGTGGTGTCTGTGTGCACGTGCACTTCTGTTGTGAGTGTACGTTGTTTATTTTGTGTGTGTGCACGTCTAGTGTGTTTGTATGTTGTTTATTCTGTCTTTAAGTGTGTGAGTGCGTGTGTTGTGTGACTAGGTGTGTCTTGTTAGGGAAAAAGAAGGGAGAAAAAGGGGTGGGGAAAACATTGAATTACCCGCATGGGTCTACCCGCGGGTACCCAGGCTATCTTCTGAAGATTTAATCCATCTATATCCATTCTACTTCTCATTTTTTTTTTGCCAATGTTTCTTTACTTCCTGTCACCAATGAAGACATGAGTACATAGAGCAAAAAATTATCAAGAATAGCTTGGAAGTGACAATTACATAAGTCGTGAAGAGCAAAAAATGGGCACCCTCTGTTTAAGATGCAAACAAGAAAACACAATTAGCATTGTACAGTGTAACCCTAATAAGTTCAACTAAAACTTGGGGGAGAAGGAGGGGAAGGGGTGTGTGTGTTGGGGGTGTTGCTCTTAGTGATACAACATATATATTGAAAATCAGTGTAAATAGTACTATGGTGCAAGTCTTTCTGTGTGCCCGCGCGTGGGGAACAACTATGAAAATAGTACTATGGTGCAAGTCTTTCTGTGTTTCAAATAGTACTTATTTACACTGATTTTCAAATAGTACTATGGTGCAAGTCTTTCTGTGTGCCCGCGTGCACTATGATATGAACTAACGAGAAATATGATTTTTGTTGTTTTTGTAGAATGCCTAATTTTTCAACGTTCACTCACTTTAATTCTCAATATTCTTAAAAGTTCTATGCAATAGATTTTTTGTCTTAAAAGTTCTATGCGGTTTGCAAGTATGCCTTGCAAACCGCATAGAACTTTTAAGACAGGAAATCTATTTATTGTGTAATCACAAAAGGGGAATCATATCCTAGATACAAGCCATGTCCCTGAAAAGGCCAAATAACTAAGAGAAACTAATACTACTAAAATACTCCATGCATCTTTTCGGATCCCGTTTCTTTTTCACAGAGATTTAATTTGAAACCTTTGAACAGTATAAATCTACAGAATTCCACTGTAGCTTCCATTGAAAATGGCAAACACCACTCGATAGGATAGTTGACACGTAATGGATTCGAATATATCAAGAACAATTTCAGCCATTGCAAAAAATATCAGTTGAGTTCCTCAATAGTCGTTAAAGCCATTAAAATTGTCAATAGCACCCTTCTAAGTAGTCGGTAGAAGCATAAATAGAGCTCAAATTACTTTTTAGAGCGCGTTAATCAACACACAATAATAATATTGTTTGCCGGTTGTCACATCAAGAATTAAAAAGGAATATCTCTGCAAGAAAATCAGGTGTAATCCTGTTATTATTAGTCAAACAAATCTATTTCTCTACCTCTTTTTCCCTCCATAAGAAAATCTCCTAACCAGATCCAAGAAATTGAAGAATTCCAAACTAGCTTTATATGGAGTACAAGCTTTTAACAGTATTATGCTTTCAGTCATGTTATATAAAATATGTTTGGGGAGAATGTGAAAGTAAACTATACCTTGAACACAATTGTGCACTCAAACAGTGGGTAAGTGCGTAAAATTTGAGATTTAGTTTAATTTCAAAAGACCGATTATGTAGAATATAAATTTCTCCCTCCAAGGGACGTGAAAAGACGCTAAATTGTTTCCTTTTATCAACCATTTTGTTTCGCCTTGCTTTAGGCAATCGAAAAGCTTTAATCCAAATTTCATGTCTCACAGTCAAAGAAAAGAATTCAACGAGGAAAGCCCGTTCTCAAAATTTCAGCATCGCTAAACTCAGAGCGCCTGATATACACAGCGTTAACCCAGCCCACAGCGTAATTAATTTAATCTAATCCCTCGTTCAGCTTAACAAGGCTGTACAAGGATCCACACATCACATTACCTGAAGGTACGTAGCTAAAGAAAAAAAAATGTCATCAAAAAGCTTTGAAACAGTCTCAAATCAGTTCATCAACCCCAACACGTAAAGCTATAACAAAAAATTCACCATGAATGAACCTCTGAACGTTCTTTGACTCCGAGTCAGACTGAGGCAATCAGAAAAAGTCCTAATGTGACACATGATGCAATGTATTACATCAACAGGTGAACACAGACCCTGTTCTTCCTGGGGATTTGCAGCAACCTTAATTTCATCGAGCTACTGATTGGCTGCCTCCCTGCCACGCTGGCCGGGCTTCACAGAACATGATTGGTTCGCCATCTCAACGGCTCAGATCCACGCCATGTGTCAAAAATCCATTACCCGTTGGATAATCTCACTAACCACACTCTCTTACCCACCTTGGTAACTCCATCAAGTACAAGGGAAAGTGAATTCTATATATATATATATATATATATATATATATATATATATATATATTATACTCAGTCTTGTCTGCCTCCAACTCTGAGTAGATCAGAGCCGTCCATTTCGCAGCAGCCGTTTCTGTACTATTTGCCCATGCATGAAAGAAGAGCCAAAGGAAGCTCAGAACTCCCCCATTGGCTAAGCAGTTTCCGTACTCTCTCTCTCTTGAATACAAATAATGACTTGCACAAATATATCTACGCAAGATCTATAGCAAAATTCAAAACCTAGGTCTCCAATGCAACAAAAGAGTGAGGTGACGGTTTATAGGACAAAAATAAATGACATTGGCTCGATTATCTGATTTCTTTGCTGTTTTGGTTTCAACAGTTTCAGAGGCTTTGTGAAAGGCACTGTTCTTCCTAGTGTTTTTCACCGTTTCAAGATGAAATTAGGGCTCAAAAGGAGGGACACCCAGTAATAGGTATCATAGCAGATGACCCTTTTTGTCAGAGATCAAGAACCGAAAAAATCTTGTGGTGACGTGACCAAAGATTCTAGCTTGTAACTGAGATAAAACCATACCCAACCAATTGGTCTTCAATTCTAACTGAACTAGAGCCCATTCTCTAAAGGACAAGAAGCCAGAAGTAAAGAAAAATGGGAAACCCTTGTCAGCCCTAGCTGGCCTTGTGATTGGTTGCGGTGAGATTGACATGTTAAGCAACTAAAAACCCTAATTTTTTGGTGGGTTTGACTCTGCAAACAAAAAACATTAAATGCTTTTGCAGATAAGTGAATTAACGTTTGAGAAAACCCTCATTTGGGTGTGATTGGATGTGAAAAGGGGAATTTGACATGTTTGTGGAGGACAAAACAACAACTGTATTTGAGGGTTTGAAAATTAAAAGTAAAAAACCTAATTTGCTTTTCTGATGAGGCTCATGACATGTTTCTGATGTTGCATCTGACGTGCTATTAAGGAAGTGTCAAGAGATGGAGGAAACGGGCAAATGGGAGCTTGACAGGTTTCCCTTGTAGGCCTTCCTAGCCCTTACAGATGACATGGGAGGAGAGAGAGAGAGAGAGAGAGAGAGAGAGAGAGATTTAACAGGAATGGAGGAAGATATGAAGCTGATCTCAGAGTTCTGCATACCTTTCCTAAATCTCTCTTTGTTACTTATAACAAACATAGTGCTTCTATTTCTATCTTTTAGAGCAGATCTATGTATCTACCAAGATTTGAACTGAAAAAGGGATCAAAAACAGAAACCTCATTTGAGTAGAAAACAACAAAAACAGAAATAACAAAAATGAAAGACAAGTGAATCTTTGTTTGAGAGAACACAAATCTCTACTGCACAACATCATGACCGTTTCCTTGTGCTTAAATCACCCTAAATATTCTGTAACCCAAGATCACATAATTACTTTGGTAGGAAAGATTACATGTTGACTACATCAAGAAGGACCAAAAAGAACTCAAAGGAACTTGGCTTACCTATAGAGAACAGAGAAATCAAGTCCTTGGGACAAGGAAACAAACAAAAATTCAGTAGAGGAAAGGTGTAATGCATGAAGATTTATGCTTGAAATTACTTATACCTGTTGTTGGCATACTCATAAAGGCGGCCGCGAGTAGAGAAGACAATAAGGGCAACCTCAGCATCACAGAGAACAGACAATTCATAGGCCTTCTTGAGTAAGCCATTCCGGCGCTTGCAGAAGGTAACCTGGCGATTCGTCGTGTTTTCGATCCTCTTGATCTCAATCTTTCCCCTACCCAGTTTTCTTTGTGGAGATAGATCCCCAGAATGATCTTGGAATTCCATAGTTGCAGCTGAAAATCAAGCCCAATTTCAAAAGCATATCAATAACATGAAATTTCATCACAGGTAACACTTTTATTACCATTAGCCCTTTTCTTTTGAATTCAAGAGACCTAATAGCAGGGGAGAAGAAACAAAAGAAGAGAGAAGATTTTTATAGCATTCCAAAATTCTCGTTTTGTTATTGGATAAACATGAACTGGATTAAGTAAGATGGAATTGATTGGTCGTAAAAGAGGTGAATCACTTGAACTGAAATTATATACTCTTGTATCCATTTTTTGAGCTTATGACTAACCTGGTGAGGAAATAAGGGACGTTGGGAGGAAATTGAGGACAGAAACTTTTGAGTTTCTCCCTTTCTTCTCTCTCTATACTCTCTTGAAAATCTGAACAGGAAAGATGCAGAAAATGGAATGGAGTTGCACAAGGAGCTGGGTATTTATAAAGTAAACTATGACCCTTTATCCATGAAATTAACAAACACTTGACCTTAATCTCTTGTCTTTATACCCAGACTACTTTAGTTATTTCATGTCACTCAAATGTGTGAGATTGTATAAATGTGTATATAAATAGGTATTTCTCTTAGTTGGTGGTTTGTATTGAAGAAGAAGCAAAACAGAAGGCTAAATAGGGAAATCACACATCAAGATGCAGACCACCCATTTGCCATTCATATTGATTTTCCTTTAAAGCTTTCATGTGACAGATAAAAGCCTTGGACAGAGATAGAGGAGAGAGACGGGAAAACGACCTCTGAAAGTGAATTTTAATGGGGTGAATGGAACGTTGGACTAAATTTCACTCAAGCTCTAAGCTTCTTAGTACTTTTGTGGGAGAAGAACTTAGTATAGGCCCTCCTTTTCAAAGGTGTGATGCCGCATAATTATCCAAGAACTGTAGTCCATATACATTGTTATGGCACGTCGATATATTCGTGTTCAATTTCACGTGATTTCAGCATGTGATGAACAAATTGCAAGTCTTTGAAGCATGCTTGGACTTGTCTAATAACACTTACATGTTCACTTTTTTATGTGTTGTATTCAACAAAACCTACTAACCTTGGTGTCGCTCAATTTTGAGTAAATATTAAGCTTAAGAAACTGCAATATAGTGTCTTACTTACACACCAATATGTATAATAGGAGTATAAAGAGCCAATATGATTAATTTAAATCGTCACAATAAGGTGCCATGTCCTCGTCTCTTGCACTTGAGGGGAGTTTGCTTGCAGGGTACCGGAGCCCGTTCTGCAAACAACGGTCCAAGGTTAATTCATTGCTAGATACGGATTCTCATTTATATTCTACTTTGTAGTGTTTAATTGTTTGGATGAATTGAAAAGTATGTGATGTGGCGATGGTAGTAGTAATGCTGCTATCCTACCATTGAAAGCGAAAACTCGTTAAATATGTCCAGTGGCACCTCTAGAAGCACTTCTGAACTAATGGTATACTGGGTATAAAATTGTTAAAGGGTGTTTATAGTTTTACTAGCAGTTTACGGAAATATTAGTAAAGATATCTAGCTGCAATTTCTCATTAGAAGCTGCAGGGTCAGGATTGTGGCAATTTAATTCCCTTTTGATACAACTTTCTCTTTCAAGTATTATTAACTGAATCACTGAAGCTAGGAAGAAAGTGAAGGCAACTGCCATGTGACATCCAGCCCTCTATTTCCTTCCCTGTGAAACCAATCTATGGTAACGTTAGAGAAGAAGCACCTTGCCCTTCCAAACATCAATTTGGTTTTATATGAGGGCCATAAGTCTGTGTATATGGTGGGATCCTCCATGACTAGAAAAGCCAAATCCCACTTGTTTTCACTTCCAATTTTTCTGGGTGAACTCCCAGATATTCATACTTCTGTTCATGTGAAGACCATACTGACTTTACCAACTCAGCAGTACCTTGGCTTTGGCCCTCCTTTTGATCTGTTTTGACCTAGCCAGGTTATAAGTTGATGCCCCAGTTAAACCCTTGTGATTTCTACTTTGTGGTATAGGAAATGTCTCTGTCCAATGCCAACCGTGCAACGGTTTTAACATTGCATGTGATGGCAAAGTCATTCCTTTGCGCGTAATCTTGTGTTTCCCATGATAATTGAAGGACATGATCCATGTTGGTGCAAGATGTGCAAGACTATAAGTGCCTCCTCATTTGGTTTGTCTTTACAAGCTTGGCTTATATAAGATCTGATTTTCGCCCTTTCTCAAGCAAAATCTTGTATCAATCATCGGGAAATGACAAATTGACTTCAGGTGATATATATTTCAAGAGGTTTATTTTTTGTGTGAGCATGTTTTTTTTTGGGTCGGGATTCATGTCGTATACGTTGCTCTTCTAGTATTCAATTTTCTTGGGTCAAGAGTGATGTCGGATACATATTTTCTTGGGTCAGGACTCATATCGTATACTTACATGTCGTTGATCTTATCGTGCTCGAGATTTTCTTACCCCCTTGTTTCACCGCGCTCCACCTTTCACATGAGAGCCTGTTTGTTAACAAATTTAAGGGAATCTCACATCAAATGGAACAGCATATTAGTTTCGCCTCAAAGCACATACTGGAGTTCTGAGTCTTATGGACTACAATGAACAAAAGGCCGAAAGGCCGGTTCGGTTATCCCTGAATCTTGAATTGTCTGATATGACAGTATCGTAGTATTTTCTATTAAGCTTGACAAATTCTAATAGAATCTCAAGAACAAGGGAATCAAATCCAGAGTATGGTTCAATTCTTTTTGAGATTCTCAGTATTAGAGTCCCACATAACGCTAAATTTTAGGCGAATCCCAGACCTAGATCCGAATGAAGCGGACAACAGTGAGTGAGACCTAAAGACCATGGGGCGTAAATGGACTAGCTCTAATACCATGTTAAATCTTGGTGTTCAACTTGAAAAAGAATAAGCCCACCAGGTGTAATCCCAACTGTCTTGTATTGTTAATATAGGACTTTCACAATCGCTTTTAGGAAAGACTAAATGACGTTACAAGTACATGCCACAATGTGAAGTGACTGGTTTCATAGTCTTCTCAAACTAATATGTTTTATTTTTCTTTTCTTTTTTTCAAAATGAAAGTAAATTTTGAAAGAAAATGTTATTGACCAAGTAAATGGGGAAAGAAAACTCCAAATCAAGTTGAGTCTACCACTTTAATTAGCCTCTCAAGAGTCACGCAAACCATAGGCGAGGATAAAGGTTGTGAACAAATTATTTGTCCTGCCCCAACTAAAATCATTGTACGGCCTTATTATGTAAGTTCAATTCAAATTAAACTAGATGATCTTGTCCTCGAATTATCTAAATGTGATGAAGAAATGAAGCAAGATCGAAGTACGGGCCGTTACCATGACAAGAATGGTGTCACGAGAATGTTCTTCGCGGGAGGATCTATGAAGCGAAACCAATCCCCATTCCTACTCGTTGTGGCAAACCCTCACCAACTTTGTTACATTTTTTTTTTCCTCTTTTCATGTAGTTCAGGAATAGTCCCCAAACCCTATCTCTGAGATATTGTCTAACATTTTTATCTTTTGAGTTTTTTTTCCTTTTCTTATGTGCTGTACTGATGATGAAATATTGAAATTGTCCGCCAAATGTTTCTATCTATGAGATATTGTCTAGCATTTTTATCGTTAGTTTTTTTTTTTCTCTTTTCAACTCATTATACCGTGTCATTTCTTTTACTGTTCTAGTGAAGAAATGCGAGAGAGGAGGGTTTCGGGTACAGAATGATGCTAATCCTAACCAGTTAGGTCTTATAATCTAGCATTGATATCGATGATAATCTTTGTAAATGGTGCTTAGAGCTTAATTCTTGGGTTCAATATAGGTATGTAGAGAACGCCCAGACGTCAAAACTCCTAGGCTTACACCTAGAAAATCTTCACCATATCTCCCACAAGGACCACATTGGGGTCGGCAAATAGTACAAAATAGACCTTCTTATTTCACATTAAAGGTGTCAAGAAGGCTTCCTCTAGTTGAAAAAAGCTACTGCTGATCGTGATGTCTAGTTACGTTCCCATCATTGAGCCCTGCAATGACCAATGTGCCTCCCAAGTTGCCTCTACATAGACGTTGATTAAAGGTCAAACCTTTTGTTGAGAAAAAAATCGTATGCGTTGTCAAACGAATCTGGACCGACGAGATGAAGGAAGAAAGTGGTCATAACTCTTGCAAATAGGTAAACAGGTGAAGACTAAACCATTATCAAGCGTGAGCACTCCGATGTTTAAGTCAAAACGAGGGCACATCAGTACCGTGTGTGTTTGAGAATGTAAGTGCAAAGCTATATATGTTGTGCGGTCCCTTGGCTAGTAAGACGTGGAGCGCATGTTCTGTTGATGGTACAGAGCTCTAACCTTTTCAGACATGAAATCCAGGTCATAAATTGGAGTCCAGGTCAAGTCCCGAAGGTTCTTGAGGCGTGAAAACCACCGCTCGTCGGGGTATTGGTTGTCATATTTTATCCTAAGAGGACTGCTCCGCCAAACTTCCACGAGTATTGCTCGGTTAGCAAAGAAACAAATTAGGTAAAGGAATAATTTACTATTGTGAAAACACATAAACGTTTATGGGGTTAAGAAAGTCAAATGAGTTGGTCGCTCTCAAAAATAAGAAGCATTGGTCACTTATTTCTTTTCATTTTCGTTCTTTTTAGGTTATTAGTATTGAGTACGTGCGTTGCACATGGATGTAGTCGGGAGTAATTTTTGAATTGATATCATTATTTTTTTTCGAATCAAAATAATATAACTCATTTATATTCATATTTCTTTTGTGATTTGTTTTAGAATAAATGTATATTCGATATTCGCAATTGTAATACGTTCAATATTTGAAAATCTTCTTTGTAAGCTTCTCGATTGAAGAAATGTTTGATGATTCTCTTGAAAAGAAAAGTAAATAGAGAAATTAAAATAATAAATCTACGTCTTTATTTTTGTAATCAGTTAGTTTATGGTATACATTTAAGATTGTTATTTTCAAGACTATGGCATATCTGAATAGATTTTCAATTCAAATTAGCCCATATTTAAGCCTTAATTTTTCCTTCTTTTTTTATGCATATTTAACCCTATTTTTTCTGTTTTTCTTTTCCAACAGTCTTTTGTTTCTTAACCGGTATTTCACATATTTCAATTTCTTTGTTTTATTTTTGTTTTTTAGTTTGTCAATTGGTTAATTGTGTTGCAAACCTAAAAATGTAAGGAAAAATAGTTAGAGTTCTCATTACCCAATTCATTATCCCATATTTATTTCATTTCAACAAAATTAATTAATAAGGGAGTAATAAAGAAATTTCTTTGTTTTGTTTTTCTTTCTCATCTAACTTCTCATTTATCAATGTTTATAATTAGATTCATTATCCAATGTTCATTTAGTTTCAATCAAATTTAATAGGGAGTCATAAATAGAGGATAAAAGTGTTATTGATATAATTAACAGAAGACATAATCGTCCAAAAATAATTTGTAACATTCGTACTTTAATAGGGAGTCATAAATGGACTCAAATATCTTTTTCTTACGTTCCATTCCTTTCGTTTTCTATCCTACCATACAGATAATAATCTATTCATTCCTCCACTTTTTCCACGATCATTCTTTTTCATCCTTTCAATTTTCTCTCCACCCACCAAAGGAGATTAATTCATACATCACGTACGCTTGCAGTATGCATATATTTGAAGTTCATATGTGACAAGAATTTAATCATAAGACGAAGATCAAGAAGACTTAATGACATGTAAATCGGATTTTTAGACAATATTTGTAAAAAAAAAATTGATGTGTGGTGCATTATCTCTCTCTCTCTCTCTCTCTCTCTCTCTCTCTCTTTGGTTTTAATTTCAGTTTTTGCTAGTTTGAAATCCCATGTCCCTTTATTTTGAGAAAAGAATAAGCAAGCGTCTAGATTCACTATTTTAGATTTATCAAGTCTTAATTCACATTGATCAAAGGTTCTTATAGAACAATTGTTCTCTGTAGCAGGGAACCACAAAGCAGGGCAACATGATATTTGTTTTGGACCAAATGATGTTGAAGGTTGCAAATGCATGACCTAATCCAATAAATGCTCTTCCATAAGCCTATAACCTGTCACAATCGAACTTTGTCCATGAAGTTTGAAGCTATATGATCTGCTTGCATGATAATGTTTCTGTCATCTAGCTGATAGTGAATTTTACCTAAGATGGGATCTCAATCTCCTCCTCCACCGAAGAGATTGACTTTATGTACACTTTAATGTGATTCCATTTTCATTATACTTACGTTTTTGGAATATGTTGATCCTCTACTTAAGTTCTACTTATTTGAACCCATATTATGTTCCCATATGACTATTTGTGGTTTCGTAGAAGCCTCCTAGGATGCCAATGTTTTTTTGGCAAAGATTGGTGCAAGGACGAGTTACTCTAACTTCGGGTTAATGCCTTTGAAACACGAAAAACAGCTCTTTTGTGACACAAAAATTAGGGTGTGGACAAACATTATGTTCCTAGACGGGCACTTTTGAGATCTTATTAGTGTAAGACGCCATTATATGCTTGTGTACTATTAGGTCAAACTTCCATTGCAAAGAAAAGGTTGATGATTTATAAATTTGAAGCGTCATAGACCCTTGGCAATTAATTTTACTCATCTAGCTACAAAAGGTAATATGCAAATAATTTCTTCTGAAAAGAGAAGTGTGTTTCACAATGTGTTGGCTTTCACCTTGTTCCACAATTGATCGGATCTAAACGTGTAAACAACTGATGCGATGAAGTTCACTACAAGAAGAAGGGGGCTGCACCAATAGGCCTAGTCGGAATGAACATAGCTTTACTGGGATTTTCTTACTCATTTACGTACTTGAATTCTACTGGATATTTTATGCTTACGACCAGTGGTGTCGGAACATAAAACATAACCTTGTGAAGCTATCCAGTCCTTTGAACTGTATACGATATTAACATTACCTTATGGGTACATAAATTATTGTAACAGGGCATTGGGGATCCTTGAACATAGTGATCCGCGACCGTTGTAGATGTGCTCCACCATAAAAGATGAGTTAGGGTTAAATTAGTGCAGCACTGCTTAAAATTGTTTTGTAAGTTCCATCTTTCTAATTAGTGAATCTCACTGTTAATGCGCTTTTTAATGTAGGCATAGTCGAACCACGTAACTTTCATCTATATATATATATATATATATATATATATATATATATATATATATATATATATATATATATATATATATATATATGGGAGCTGATCCATTATTCGCGCTGGCAAATTCCACTAAGTTGCCCGCAAGAATCTGGCCGTCCATCTGGCCTGATGGACGGTATGATACCATCTGCTACATGACAAAAAAAACGCAAGAAAAAAAAAAAGATCTGGCCGACCACATCTCACGCGTGTACGGCGAGATCGCGTGAGCAACTTAGCGGAAGTTGCCAGCGCGAGCAATCAATTGATACACACACGCGCGCGCTTGTGTAGATAGATAGAGGTTAGGGTTATGCTATAACAAGAAGCCTGCTTTTGAGATCTTCAAGGATCTACTTGATAGGCCCATGAAAATGAGAGGGACAAGAGATGGTGCTCCTTAAGGAACTTCAACAATTGGTAAGAAATAAAAAGCCTCAACAACACCATTGATGTCAAGAGAAGTTATCTGGAAAAACAAGGAATAGGTAACTTGCAACTAAAAGTAGGTAAAGAGCATGGCTTAAATCAAGTATGTCAATGCAGAGCGCATTCTTGCAAGACACAGCACTGGACAGCTTAAAAATCTTTCATCGTCATGACCCAAAAAAGTATGAAACACCAGTAAATTTTTCAGGATGAACAACAATTTCAATCCCACATATTGAACAGCTCCATCTTAAGTGGAGCAAGTAGGGAACTTCCACTGATCTGGCTAGTTACAGGAACATTCCAAATATAGCAGCAAAATCAACTGATCTATCTCAGTATACTTCTTCACAAGGTTTTCACTCTAGGAGGTGATGACCATTTTGTTTATAAGGCATTGCCATACAATTCAAACGCTTCTAGCGAAGCCTGGCGCAACCTAAGAAGAGCAATCTATGAGGGCATATGCAGATGTTTAATCGCAGCCGGCCAAAACTCAAACCATGAATGAGATTAATGCCTTTTCTAGGGTAAGCAAACTTCTCGAGATGGGATTTTCAGACCATGCTTGCCTTTGTTGATTTAATGCAAAATATTGATGACCAACTTATTCAGTTATTCCTAATCTGTACCATTTTTGTAAACAATGTGAGATGAAATTAGGTTTTTGTGTTATAAATGATCACTATTATACTATAATGATATCAAATTGATGAGGACATATCCCTCTGAGAATCAGCTAACAGTTATGTGAATCTTTTGAGGTTTTTGCAATATAAATGGAAAGACTTCTTTTTGTTCCTTTGTCATTTGTGTTTTCGAAAAAATTGATTATGGTTGAAATTTTTTTTTTAGCCTTGGTGATTCTATTTGGATAAATGAATGCCTGATTCTTTTGTAAATTGAAAGGCCACTTGTTACCTTTTTTTCTATAAGAGGCAACTTGGCCATGTCTAATTCACTAAACAGGAGAAAGCTAACTCTTTCTGAATCACGAACAGCCTATGCAACACTCCGTTCCTTCATCCGGAAAAAAAACCTCGAATTTAAAGTTTTCAATCCTGAATTTCATCGCTAAAGATGTCCTTAGTGTCGCTGTATAATTAAGATCTTTCGTGACTCTTGTGAAGCTAAAGTGCTGGAAGTGGAGCTCATGTATCACTTAATTTCCATTTAATAAAAATGGGCCTATTCTACTTCAAACACGGTCCTTGATTTTTTTCTGGTCTTCTAAAAGGGAAGGAAAAATATAAATTTCACTGAAAACCCCCATGAAACCATAAATATGTTTCATGGCATATCACTTGCAGTGACAAAATAGAGCGGGTCAATTCAAATAAGGAGCAGGATTTCAAGTCCTTTTACTGGCCCTTGTACATCACTTGCCCATTTTTTTTTTATTTTCTTTCCTCCGCAACAGAAGTGTTTGGAGCTCACAAATGTGAGCACAACACATGTATCTCGTAAATGACATTCAAGATGTCACCGTGAGTGGCATCTCACCTCTTCAACTACACGGCTCTTCATATGCGTGACAACATTCACTTACGACCGATGACTGATGACCGGTTATGTTACAGTTTCAACAGGTGTGAACTTTTTTACCTTTGTTTTGTCGTTCGTAACGAAATTCATCGCCCAACATATATCCCCGTTCACCATAGGACTCGGAAAGAAGAAGCCTTGACCAATAGGCTCTGAACCTTTACAAGCAGTTTACTGTCCCTTTTCTTACTGTCCCATGTTCACCCCGCCCTTCTCTTAGAAATGCAATATTGAGTATTCTAATGAACTCGAGTCAGATCCTGAGGGTTCATTTAAGTTTGCCCATTTTACCACTTTTACTCCTAGAGTGGAAGGATCTGATTCCCAACTCTCCCATCAATGCGATTACGAAGAAGATGTGGTAAAATGAGTGTCAATTCATTGAGTTAGGGACTGACTTTTTTGTGTCGTCCTTTTCCCCTGTAAGGATAAAATGGTCATTTACCCTTTCATTTGGTTGTGCGTCTCACATGTGATCAAATTCACGAAAAATACTGGGATTAATTTTCAAAAATATATTTTGATTATATCAGAATCAGTTTTTAAAATCAGCTTTGATTCATTTTAAGCATAATAGATTAAAAGTTGTTGAAAATATTTAGATAAAAAGCAATTAAGTAGGTTTGGTGTGGCAAAATTACTATATAATCTATTCAAATTGAAAGCGGAGCATTTAATATCTGTTTATATGTCAGGATATTTTGGTAATTCTATTAGTCAAACTTGATTCTCCAAAACTGATTAAATCAAAATGCAAGAAAATAAGGATTATGGATTTAATCAGCTTTGAGCTCATTGGAACAGATTTAATCAGTTTACTTTTATTTTTTCAAACACTTCAAACTTGATTTAATCTGAATTTAATCAGGTTTGATCACACTAGAATCAATATCAAACATGCACCCTCTAAGCATATTTAAGCAAAAGACAACAAAAGCATTTATCGCGGCATTTCAAGGTCACTAAAGAGAAGGCATTATGGTACCCTTACTAGAGTTTCATGTATAGCAGGAATCATGGTCGTAATGGAGGGACCAAATTGAGATAGGAACATATGAGTATAGGAGTTGAATGACACTCATTTAGTAATTTTACTTCAGAATATAAAACATGAAGAAGCTTAAAGAGAAACTGTGATAGCCTAGTGATCCAAGTCATTTCCTTTGCATGGTTTTAGATTAGAGTCTCATAAGGGATAAAGGAACTCTTTTTGCGGGGGAAACGAAAGAACTAAGGCAGTCAAGCGACGAACTAGCTGGAGATGGGAAAAATAATAATCTTCAAAACCTCTATAACAGCATAGATTTTCATGCAAAAACTAAAACTCGTGAATCATATCCTCGTTGGCTCCCCTTATGACATTGGAAAGCAGAATTCTTCGTCATAAAATGAGCCCCAGAGGTATAATCCCTAGTTAATGATGTCAAGGAAATGGATTCTCGGTACACGAGAAAGTGGCACCAAGACTATGGTTGGAGTCAGATATACCAAATATGAAAATATTAGAAAAGAGCAAAGATGGGAGCATGGGGAGGAACAGAGGCACATATAAAAAGGATTGGCAGTCTTGCAAGAACAGAGACGGGGAGTGAGTGCAAAGGGAATGGCCACTGGTCCAAGGTTAGGGTCCAATGCTTAGGTCCAAAGTCATTGTATGCAGGTGAAGAGGTTTTAATCCTTGGGATTCTCTAGCTCTGAGATTTTAAAGTGAGTAAGTGCGAAAGGGATCAATAGTTGAATGGAGGTTTTAATCCTTAAAATTCTTTACCTCCAAGAGTTTTCGGCTTCACTGCTTGTACCACTTTCTGGTAAGATCTTCAAAAATTAACTCATCATTTGGACAAAATGTTATGGTAATGTGTGAGAGGTTCAATCTCACAGCCGAAGGAATCAAATTAGTTGAGCAGTCGATACACACTTCATCTTATTAGGCTCAAGACCTAACGGCTCAAAGCTTACAAAAACTCCTATACTCGGCCACACATTGAACTAGAATTGATCCCGTACCTTACACATGAGAGCAACAACTGTTAAAAACTCATATCTTGGTATCGAATATTAATAACAAATAATGCTTCTACCTTTTTATGAGTTTTCTACCATTTTTAGTAACAAAAATAATAACCCATGTGTTACGGTTTTCATTAATAAAACTCACCAAGAAAAGTATAAGAAGCTATGCAATATAAGAGAAAAAAAATATAAGAAATAATTATATGTATATAGACACACACACACACATATATATATAGGAGCTGATTCGTTGACCGTGCCCCCGCGATCTAACCGTCCATACAAGATCTATGGACGGTTCAGATCGCATTCTTTTAAAAAAAAATTCTACTATCTGCTACATTATGAGCAGACGGCCTTTTTACCATATTGCCCCTCTGTGCTGATTATTCATCCGCTACATAATATAGCGAATGATCCAAATTAGCACAGAGTTTGGTTCGCTTTTTTACATGGCTGGCCCCGCCCAGTACTCAAATGATTTCCTCACTCAACGAATTTCCTGGCTTCTCTGCAAATACTTCCAGTTGCACACTGTTACTAATCTTCCTTGGTTGTTGATTTCCAGTGATAGTACTGAGATGCAAAACGAAAAGGATGCAACAATTTGCATCGCAGTTTCACTATTTTGCTGATTGTTTCCTTTTTGACATGTATTCAAGATCCCCAAATGTAAAAAAAGGTGGATATATTGTGGAAAGATGGACCAAATGTATCAAGGTCACGTAGAAGCTCAGATGGGGAGCTTTATGTTATGAAACGCAGCAACTACAGAGCAATATATTAAAGAACAAAGAAACAAGAAATTTAAAAATAATAATTAAACGCACAACACAAAAATTACGAGGTTCACCAATATGGCTATGTCCCCAGAGTATGACCAGATTTCGATTTCACTATTCAACAGTATTACAACCAAAATCCTAACTCTCATTCTTTGTTATGGTTTTCTCTCTTAACCCAAAACAATACAAGACCATGTATATTTATTTAGAGCTAAGAGGTGATCTTTCTCTAAATAATCAATGTGGGACATGACATTCATATACTTAGGCTAAGTTGTGACCTTCTTTCAATAAGTAATGTGGGACAACCTCACAAAAACTTGCTTTCGGATCACTACATCATTGTAACAATGTCTCTGGATTGAAATCAGGCTCCACATACAACAATCTCCTACTTGGAGACTGATACAACTCCAATACTGAAACTCCACACAAATGTTGGTCATACTCATCCAAGAAGCATCAACGAAGACTAATCAAAGTTGAGCATAGGCTCAACGTTTTCCTGTCAACCACTTTCGTTAACATGTATACGGGATTCTTGTTGCCTTCAATCTTCTCCAAGTTCAGTTGTCCATCCTCTAACAGAGACCGTATAAAGTGATACCTCAACTGAATATGCTTGGTCCTCGAATGAAATGCTGAGTTAACTCAGTATTTCCTTACTTGCAAGATGTATTGCACTCTGACTATCAGTCCATAGCATACAATCTACTTGCCCGTATCCCAACTCTGTTAACAATCTCTAAAGCCAAATTATTTCCTTACTTGCTTCTGTCACAGCAACATATCCTGCTTCCGTTGTAGACAATGCAACAATCTTCTGTAACTTAGAGATCCAGCTTACTGCAGTCCCTCCTACAGAAAAATATATCCCGTGGTGCTTCTCCCGTTGTCTCTATCACCGCCATGGTCTGCATCTATATAGCCTCGCACATCTATGTTATTACCCTCAAAACATAAGCAGAACCTGGATGTTCCTCTCAAATACCTGAGAATTGACTTCACTGCTTGCCAATGTTCCTTTCCTGGGTTTGTCATGAATCTGCTCACAACTCCAACTACGTGTGCAATATCCGACCTTGTACTGACCATGGCATACATGAGACTTCCCACAGTAGAGGTGTACGGTACCTGTGCCATGTATTCTTCATCCTCCCTGTTCTTGGGACTCAACTCCTTTAAAAGCTTGAAGTGGGCTGCTAAAGGAGTCGTCACAGGTTTAGAGGCATGCAAGTTAAATCTCCTCAAAACCTTCTCAATGTACTCTTCCTGTGACAACCATAACTTTTTCTGTTTTTTGTCCCTGATTATCCTCATGCCAAGAAGTTGTTTTGCCTCTCCCAAGTCCTTCATAGACAGTACTTTCCAACTTCTTCTTGAGTTCATTAATCCTTCCATGCTTAAACCTGCTACAAGCATATCATCTACATACAGAGTTAAAATAATGAAGTCCTCACTATTAAACTTCTAAAAATAAACACAGTGATCGGAGTCATATCTAGTGAAGTTTGTCTGCTTCATAAAATTGTCAAACTTCAAATACCACTGTCTTGGAGCTTGCTTTAGGCCATACAAACTCCTCTTTAACATGCAAATCATTTCCTCCTTACCCTTCACTTCAAAATCCTCTGGCTGATGCATGTAGATTTCTTCCTCCAAATCCCTATGGAGAAATGTTGTCTTAACATCCAGCTACTCCAGATGTAAGTCCTCTATAGCTACAATTCTCAATATCGTACGAATTGAAGTCATCTTCACAACAGGAGAGAAGATTTCTTGGAAATCAATACCTTTCCTCTATCGATACCCTTTCACAACTAGTCTTGCCTTGTATCTCTTTGCTCCTCCAGCTTTATTTTTAATCTTGTATACCCATTTATTGTACAAAACATTTTTACCTGCAGGGAGCTTTACCAAATCCCAAGTTTGATTTTGCTCAAGTGAAGACATCTCATCTTTCATGGCTTACTCCACTGTAACCTGGATTCATCATGTATCGCTTCTTGATAACATTCTGGCTCACGAGAGTCAATATACAAAATATAATCGAGTGGAAGACAAAGTCTGTCAGGAGCTTTCCTTACACGACTACTTCTTCTGAGATTAAGAGTTTCAGGGACCTGTTGTTGATCACTAACTTCAATTTCGGTATCAGTTGTCTCATCAAGGACTTCTGGATTTTCTGTCCTGGGTACCTGTCCATCTTCTAGCTCATCAAGTTCCATGTATTCCTTATTTTCTTTTTCAATTCCATGTTCTTGTAATCTGTGCTTATACAACCGTGATTCATCGAATATGACTTCCCTACTCCTGATGATTTTATTATGTTCGTAGTCCCACAAACGATAACCATATTCATCACCTCCATATCCAATAAATACACACTTCTGAGATTTAGAGTCAAGTTTCTTCCTTTCCTCTTTATCAATATGAGCATAAGCAATACATCCAAAAACTTTCAAAAAAGAATAATTTATTGGTTTACCTGACCATTCTTCTTCAAGAATACCACCATTGAGAGCACTTGCTGGACTTCTGTTAATTAAATATACGGCAGTATCCACAGCTGCTGCCGAGAACTGTAGAGGTAAATCAGCATGTATCCTCATACACCTTGCTCATTCCATGATGGTTCGATTAATCCTCTCTACCAAGCCATTTTCTTGAGGTGTCCTCTTAACAGTTCTCATTAACCTGATACCGTTATTGGAACAATATTCTTAGAACCCTCCATCACGATATTCACCCCCATTGTCAGATTTCAGGCATTTTACCTTGTTCCCTGTTTCATTCTCAACAAGAGCTTTCCACTTCTTCTTAAATATATCCAAGTCTTTCTACTAGCATCATCTATAAAAGAAACAAAGTAGAAATTACCTCCAAACATCTGTATGAACTAACTCCAGTCTTTCAATCTTCTTCTCTTTACCATCCCTCCGGAAACTGACCCTCTTTTGCTTTCCATAGACACAACCCTCGCAGAAATCTAACTGAATGTACTTCATCCCTGGCATATGTCTAACATCTTTCAAAACTAGGGTTCCTCCATTTGATAGTTTAATTTTCACTTTTCCCTTTCCGACAATGCTACATCGATATCCATTCCCGACAGTCACATGTCCATAATCACCATAAACATAATCACATAAACAATCCCTATGAGGTCTACAATGAATCGAGGCTCCTGAGTCCACATACCACACTTTGGAATTATCATCCACTGTAGTAGAGAGACATAAATCATCATATGTTTGTTCATTTGAACTTACCATGTTTGCCCCTTCATCATCACCTTGTCTTCCCCCTGCTCCCTTTTTCTTCTTTGGTTCCGTACAATCATTCTTCTTATGACCTTCCTTGTTACAATTCTGGCACACTATAGTTTTCCCTTTGGACTTCGACTTGCCTCTTGATCTTGATCTTCCTCTTGTAGGACTTCTTCCCCTGTTATTCTGCTTGTTATTCTGTCTACCTCTGGATTCCACGGACAAAGCAATACTAGAAGATATACCATCACCAATTGTCTTTCTCTGCATTTCGTCTTTCATCACAGAGCTCACAACATCATTAAGTGTTAGCGTTCCAGAAATAGTAGAATTACTCACTGTCGTCACCAAGTTATTCCAACTATCAAGCAGTGAACACATAAATAACAAAGCCCTAATTTCATCATCAAAATTAATGCCGATAGATTCCCAATTGATTTGTAACACCGTTAAAATCATTCAGATGATGAACAACATAACCATTTTCAGACATCCTCATATTAAACAATCTCTTCATAAGAAATAGGGTTAATTACACCCATGTCCTCGAGGTTTAGGTGATATTACACTCGTGTCCATAAGTTTGAAAAATAGGCACTTATGTCCTTTGACTTAACGGAAATACTGAAATACATAATGGTTTGGATGCAATGACAAAAATGCCCTTGTATTGTATATTTTCAATCAATGTTCAAACCCTAATTTTTGAATATGTCCATACACAACTACTGTTTCTGCTCAATAATGCTCCGGCTAGTGGAACAACACCATGAACACGAGAGAGTGGACGGAGCAGTGGAAGTAGCCCGCCGCTCGGTGGTGATGTCGTGCAGTTTCCTTGACCACAGTCGCAGGCAATGGCCCTCGGTGGTCTTTTTCGACCAATGTAGCGGCGGTGCAGTCGCGGTGGTAAGTGTCACACTAGCGGCCGACCGCGTCCAGTGAAGGCACCGATTGAGGCAGCGTGACCGGAGAAAGAGGAGCCAGTATGGTGGCCCCTTTGTGGCAACAGATCTTGGGGCGCCGGTTGTTCCATTGGTAGGTATCCTTTCCGATCACCGCAGCTATAGCAGAGATGCCTTAACAAAAACCAAATACACAAATAATGGGCGGCGCTACCTAAACCTGAGACCTCAAACCAATCTCCACCTACCACCGTCGCGACCAATATCAGTGCCGCTCTTAAACAGTTGCCCTGTCGCCACCACATCGACGTCGCAAGGCCGTGGGTCAGCAAAACTGGGGCTCATCATCAACCACCACAAACTGCGATTCAACCCCAGTGCCAATTCGGCAGACAACACTGTCGACGGCAATGTGGGGTGAGGGAAGGGGTACCCGCGGCGAGGTGGGGTGTGGGAGGGGCTGCTGCGGGGGTGGGTGAGGAAAGGGGCTGTCGACGGCGAGGTTGGGTGAAGGAGGGGGCTGTCGGCGTGGTGGAGCTAGGGAGGGCAATGTTGTCATTAAAAAAATACATACTGATGACATACGCAAATACGTATATTTTTTTAACGGAGCAATGACTGAAGGACACAACTGTTACATTTTGAAATATTGTGTCCTTGAATGTAATATCACCTAAACCTCAGGGACATGAGTGTAATTAACCCTAAGAAATACCTTATTCGAAGTAGAAGGTTTTTCGTATAATTTCTCTAACGCTTTCATCATAGCAGCAGCAGCAGTTTTCTCCTTGGAGATGTCGAATGCTACTTGTGGGGTTAGGCTAAGTCTTACTGTAGTTAACGCCTTTTTGTCCAAAATCGCCCACTCACTCGCATTCATCGCTTCAAATTTATCTCCCACCAGCAGTAGATACAGATCCTTCTGATACAAGTAGTCTTCAACTTGCATCTTCCACCACTGAAAATTCTTACCATTAAACTTCTCGATCTTTCCTTTACCTTCTTCAGTCATTGCTCCCTCTTAAACGTAAAACCTATGTGAGTTAAACTCGAACCCAAACTCTGATATCAGTTGTTACGAAACGCAGCAACTACGGAGCAATATATTGAAGAACAAAGAAACGAGAAATTTAAAAAATAATAATTAAACGCACAACACAAGAATTATTAGGTTCACCAATATGGCTACGTCCCCAGAGTATGACCAGATTTCAATTTCACTATTCAGCAGTGTTACAACCAAAATCCTAACCCCCACTCTTTGTTGTAGTTTTCTCTCTTAACCCAAAATAATACAAGACCATGTATATTTATTTAGAGCTAAGAGGTGATCTTTCTTTACATAACTAATGTGGGACAAGACACTTATATATTTGGGCTAAGTTGTGACCTTCTTTCAATAAGCAATGTGGGACAACCTCACAAAAACTTGCTTTCGCGTCACTACATCATTGTAACAATGTCTCTGGATTGAAATCAGGCTCCACATACAACACTTTATTTGCGGGTTTTTATGTCAGAGAATTGCAATAGAAAGGAATGCTCAGATAGGGACCAAATTAAAGGAATTCTTGTGGACGATCTTCAAGGGAGTGTTAACTCATTGGCCAGAGAAGAACCACGGCCACTGCAGAACCACCGAGCTAGGCTACAGCGGCGGAGGCGGCGTCATCGAGGCTAAGGTTGCGATGTCAAGGCTACTGTGGCGAACCTTGTCACTCTCTCTCTAAAAGTCCTAGCGATGATGATGGATGTGGGGGTTAGGGAGGCAAAGGCGGAGGAACCTGTAGTTCAGAGAGAGAGAGAGAGATGAACAAGAGAATGGGTTTTTTTGCTGAAGAGAGAAAATTTGAGAATGGATGTGGGGGTTAGCAAATTGTCAAGCTCTTTTCTAAAATATCGTCTACTACATTATGTAGCGGACGATATTTTAAAAAATATAACATCTTGACTTGGAGATTGAGAGGTATATTCGTCAAAAATATCGTCCGCTAAATTATGTAGCGGATGGACTTAAAAAAAGTAAAAAAAAAAATCTGAACCGTTCACATATCGCGTATGGACGGCCAAATCGAGCGAGCAACTTAACTCAAGTTACTCGCGCGGTCAACGGATCAGCTCCCTACACACACATACACATTGTTATATGCGTACATAACAAAATAAAAGGAGGCGGATTAATTTGTTAGATTATGAAAACATATTGGACTTGTGTACAATGTAGAAAATTTCAAGATTTGCATGAGAGATAATTTAAGAGAGAGATATATGTATTTGTTTTTAAATGGGACATGTTGAAATGGAAGAGAGAGAAAAATTAAACTTATTTGATTAGTTGAATGCCAAATGACATAAAAATGAGGCATGCTAAGTAGAAAAGAGAATGTTACATTCTCTCAATTTCAGCTTTCATAATTATAAAATATGATTTCAGATTTTTTTCGTTTGAAAAGTTGTCATTTACACTCCATCCTTACCACATGATTGTACAAGAATCCTTTTTTTTTTTTCATTAATGAAGGTTTCTATTTTAGGGAGAAGCCATTGACAGAAATGTGGGATATACACGTGTGAAGGAGTAAATAATCCATGATTCTGGATTATTGGTCCCAAACACCTAGGACCCGAGAAGAAAATGACCGATTTGATAAGAGGAGGGATTATATATATATATATATATATATATATATATATATATATATATATATATATATCCATGATGATGATCCTTTCTACAGCATCTCTATTGTACACTACTCTCCTGTAGCAGCCTCGGTTACAAAAGATTTTCACTACGACATTTTGCAAGTTTGGACTATATAGTTCTATTCTTATGTATGTCTCTCTCTCTCTCTCTCTCAACAAAACTTGCTCAACGACCTATTGACATGGAAAGGACACTAAATTAGAAATATAACTTGCAACTTCCTCTTTAATTTTTAGAGAGAGAGAGAGGGCACAGTGAGTTCCTTGGCAAAGATTTTAAGAACAGCATTTTCAAGAAAAGAAAAAAGTTTAATTGCCTATCGACCTTGGTATACCTTGATTTTATCAATGAATTCCTTTGGACCGTGACTCCAAAGAAAACAATGCATGCGGTTGGTTAACTAGCAAAGATTTTAATTAGGGCTTAGGCCTATGTCCTTTATTGTCCTTAAAATTTTGACCTTTCTCATAATATATACCAATAAACAATGCCACGGTTGAATTCTGGGATTTTCTTTTTTATATATCGATATATTGTTTTGGGGGAGGGGGTTGTCCGGTACACTTTGCATCTATGTTTTTCATTTAAATGCAAAACCACCTTTTTTTCCAATGGCAAAAACATAACTATGACATTTAAAATTTTGTACCAACTTTTTATTATTAAATGCTACATTGAACAAGGCTACAAGCCGGTCATCATTAGAAACTCTCTCTCTCTCTCTCTCTCTCTCTCTCTCTCTCTCTCTCGCACGCGCACGCCCGCACATGCATAGATGGGGTTCATACCCCTCATCACTGTGGGTGAGTCCCAAAGTGTATCTAATGTAAGTTCCTGAAAAATAAAGAAACCGTAGGAGATACATATGGCTTTTTAGAAATTAATATTGTTGAGGTGCACGATTGGAGTTACTTAGTCTCATTTCTACTGAGAGAAAAAAATAAGTTGAAAATGTGTACTTTGATGGTCTAACTCCTATTAGCTTTAGCTTTTAGGCCAGTTGGGGTCATTCTATATATTAGGCCTCCTTGGTGGCATGGACACTCTCCCCATACATGGTATCAGAGCCCATGGTGGCTACTTGGGCTTTGTACTGATGTCAATGGCTCTTAAAAGAAAAGTGGTTTGACAGAGAAAAAAGGGCGGAGTTCTGATGGTGATCAATAGACTCATACGTGGAAGAGAGATTGTTGAGGTGCACGTGTGAAGTTACTTAACCCCTTATTGACTAAGTGCAACAAAATAAACTGGGCATATACACTTGGATTGATCAAATCCTATTCGCTTAAGCTTTTAGATTGATCAAGCTGGCTTTTGCTATATACATGGCCCTTCTTGATTTTGGCCACTTAGCTCTTTGTTATCCCTCGAACAGAAGACTCGTAGCTGAGTAGGAATCGAGGGGGATTTTCAATAGTGCATGGGCACACGTCAAGAGAAGATCGTTGAATAACCAATAGTCCAAGTCTTACATTAATGGTCCTAGGACTCAATGTCTTAAACCTTGAGGTCAAGTTAATTTGCATCCTGAACTCTCTTGGGGACACACGGCTCTCACCAAACCTTCATCATCTCTCTATTTTTTGCATCAGTAATACCTAGCAAACCCCCAAACAAAGATTTGATTATGGTCCTCTAATTTGCAACTTTCAAGCTTTAGGTGACATTGTGAGCAAGCGAAGCCTTAGTTTTACCACAACCCAATCTGAAATACCCGGTTCAATTCTGATTTTTTTAGAAACATCTTGATGTTGTAGTTTGATAATGCTTACTTTGTGTATCTGAACAAATGCTTGCTTTGTGGGGTAATTTCCTACAATGGTGACTCAATAGTGGCCAGAGGAAAAGGGAAGATAAGAGGGAGATCAAGAGTATTTGAGGAAATTTAGTCACGGCGTTTATAGTTTGCCCATTAGGTGAATGGCAGCCTTTGGTTTCTTTAAGCGCTAAGCAAATCTGTTACCCTATCTTGCCGTAAAATAACGTTAAAGCGGCCTAGATTGAGCCTTCAACTGTACAACAGAAGATGTGAATACTTCCATAAAGACTGCAACGGAGGGTCAGAGCTACCCCGTTTTGAAGCTCAAGTGGCTCCTAGTCGCCAAAGATTAGAGACTTGCTAACTTAGAGAACCTCTGGGAAGAAAAGTCCATCCTCAGTCATCTAAAACCTCAAGGGAGGTACCCCTCGAGGCCCGCGACTTCTCATCCTCAATGTCCACCTCCGAGGAAACTGGGAACCTTTTGCCGGCATAACACGAGGATGCTCTCGACCCTTCGTGGGTGAGACTCCATGATACCCAAGGAGTGAAGTCGTTAGGTGGCTGAAACCAGAAAAGTGTCGCGATGATCAGTAAACTTTAATTTGTCGAGAATACGATGGAAATATCTAACGAGACTACACTTCTGATCTCTCTTGAACATGTGGTGTCCCTGCAAGGACTTTCTAGCCTGCACCACGCAGCTAAAAATCTACTGATCCCCGAACTTTCTTGTTACACATTGAGGACCTATCACCTCATCAAAAGGACTTTCAACCCTGCAACACACATCTCGGAATCTATTGATCCTTGCACTTTCCTTCCTCCTCAAAGTAGATTTCCCATTCTGATTCTAGCATTAACCCTGGTTCCCTCGAAATTGATTTTAACGAAGGCTCCATTGGCTTAGTCCATACCTCTGGTAGTTACTACCAATTGCTCTTATTTTTGTGCTAGGGGTTTTGGCTTGATTGTCTTCTATAAAATGACTGGCACTCCAATTTAGCAAAAGCGACACCAAAAAAGTATTGTTATTACTATTACTGTAACGAGATTCATATCATGATCGAACTAATATATGATAGCTCTATGGTAAGACAGAAAAGCCTTTACAATACGTTAACACTACCACGGTCACAAAAAAAAAAAAAATGCTCCGCAATATATTTAGCGTTTTCACTTTCATTGACTTGGCAGACAACTTTGTTTAATCTTCCACTAAATGTTTTATGTAACTCAAGTTGTGCTTCAAAGAATTAGCTAAAGGACAGTGTTCAAGTAAGCTATTTCGCTTATGCGAACGAGCTGTTTAACCCCCTAAAGACTAATTTGCCCCATAAGTCAACTTTCTCCTCTTAAGTACCGTTCCTCGGGTTTCCCTCTGAGACCCGATCTCAACCTCAACCTCAACCATCAACTGCTCTGCTCCTTTCGAATACCAGAAGAGACCTCGTGACACGCCGGTGGAACCAAATTCACTGGCAAGATGGAACTCGCTTGGGGTGTGTAAGCCAGGGCTTGGCTCCTGTGCATGTAGGGGGTGTTATAATTTCAAACATGGTCCATCCTAGAAGATGGCTAATCTAACGGTTCTAAGACCCATTTGCACATGCAAACAAGACTTTTTCCAATGGTCCCCTTAGCCAAAAAGGCACGTACACATTTTTTTTTTTTAAGAAAAAACTTTCGCTGCTATTCAGAATATAAGATGATACAACGACAACATTTTTCATGAAATAATTTTAATAACTTTTATCTAGTGACGCTATAAAAGTATTGCTTGGAATTATCGATAAAAGTGCTAACTGAAAATTTTACTAGAATTATTTAGCGACCATTAAGAGTCGTTATACAAAGGAATGTCAATATCTTCCTACAACCGGAGTCACAGCAAAAAAAAAATTCCCTTTTTTTTTTGTTCTTATATTGATCAATAGTTATATAAATTTTTATCAGTGAGCCTTAAAGTGGGACCCTAGAAAGCTCCTTGAGCTGTTTTTTTGTCTTTTTAATCATTTGACCTACACAAAAAGAAAAGATATTTGCATTGACATTGATCGTGCCAAAATTTAACTCTCCAGGCCACGTTACAGCCATAAATTTCATTTTCGCAACATGTGACTGGTCGCCATCGCGAAAGAGAGAGGAAACTGAATGGAGACATACATTCCATAGAAATGAGACAATTTAGATACTCCCATCTACTTGCATTAATCACTTATTTCCCTATATGGCAAATGCCAATAAGTTTGTGGTCCATTATTGTACTTTTGTACAACTAGATGATATTGATTGATTGATGACAATAATACTGGAGGTAACTAGAAGCCCTGGAACACTCTCCCGGAAGATGAGTAATAGCCATTCTAGGCCCCAACTACGCAGCATTTTCCAGGAATGTGAACTCCAAACATTGATCAAACTTACTAGCAAACCAACTCGTGAAGGTTCCAACTGAGTCTCGTTCTTCCTTGATCAGATGGCGGGCTCTCAGGATATCTTAGATACAATGATACTCATCATCTATGATTGTTACTATAATGTAATAAACTATCATCATTTTAGCATTGACATCTCCTTTCGAAAGAATGATGTTTCCTAACTTCTTTTGTCTGCCCGCACGTCTATCTACCAAAACTGAGTCGATGACAACTTTCAGATATAGGCCCCTTCTGCAATGATTTTAATTCATAGATGTGTAGGGTGCTCCGGTAAGGTATATGCTGATACAACCATCTTTTGTACTTATTGGTAACAAAACTTGTAATGGCCCCAAGACAAAATGCTTATTTCCTTCATCAATGCAATTCTCTTATTAACAAAAAAAAATCGTAAGTAAATCTTGCAAATATAACATGGTTGACTTGAAATTTGGAACATATCGAAATGAAAAGGGGGGCTCAGATTTGGCACAAAGGGAATATCATTTGAGTTCCTCCTCTCAACTGGACTTGCAACATATATTAATCAAACACTAAGATCACAAAAAGATAATACACACGAAATGGCAAATATGGCGTATCACTCATTCTCAACCCACAAAGGCGAAGGCAGAGATGACATGTGAGGAAGAGTAGTAGTGCCTATAAGGACATGGAAATATTACTTATCTTCCCCACAACAAAAAATAGATTTTTTGCTAAGACGCTGGAAGAGGTTATTCCTGCACATTTTTTAGCTAAAAGGCATGAAGTTCTCGAGTTATCTAGACGTTGCTGGTGGAATGAGAACGGCTGCGGCTACTTCGATCGGAATTTTCTTTCTTCCACATTGCCTCGAACTTCTGAAAGCATTTCAATGGCCTAACCTGTAGATATTGCCAGGAGCAGAAATTAAACAGAAACCTTCAGCATAATAATAGCGATTATCAAGTTGAGTATGCAAATGACAGCCCAAGGGCCAGTAATCACACAACTTAATCCAAAAAAAATCATTCACTGCCTCTTCGTACATGAGACAACCCATACAAGGCCATAATTTAATTCTTCATTTGTTGTTTTCCATGGTTCACAAATGAAAAATGAGGCATTAACCCTCGTTTCTGTTATTGCAACTTTCAATCTATGTGAAATCAAACCATATCTCGGTCATTAAGATTTTAGGCCAATGACAAGACCTAGTAAAAAATCTCTTTATAATGGAATCATATTTGCGCAGTAAGAAGTCGCAGTTCATTTCAAGTAGAACATGCTGACAACACAAACATGAGAGAGAGAGAGAGAGAGAGAGAGAGAGACCTTCCAACGCTTCTTGTGAGAGAGACTGCTATATATGGACTCCAACCGTCGGATAATCTGCTTGAATGTCGGTCTCTTGGCTGGCATCTCCAGCCAACACTCTTCAATTAACCTGCAAGAGAAAAAAACAGTACTTCTCATAGTTTCGCATTTCAAAGTTACTAGACAAGCTCCTGAATCATTGACAAGTTGACGGAAAATAAACACCATGCATAACCAGTGATAGTGTTCTAACCTCGAAATCCAAACTGAAGGGAGTCATTGGCATAAACAAACAATTAAACACAAGCCAGGACTAAATCGACAAATCTGGGGCTTTTTTAGAAATGAGCTTTTAAGCCAAACCCTTCTTCTTTCTCTCATCTCTTTCTCTTTTCCTTCTTCTTGTTACCAAAAGCACCCAAGCTTGCCGATTCAAAGGAAAATAGTCAACATATACGACCTCATTTATAGACCCATCTGGCTATATAAGACCTCTCCTTCATCCTTTGGTCCTATGTCCTTTTTCCTTTTCTTTTGCTATTGGTGAGACTCTAATGTTGGTACTATTGAGACATTTAGCTGCTTTCTTATTTCTTATTACTGAATTTCTTTCTTGTTACTGTTGAGACTATTTCATGTTACTATATTTCTTTCTCATCTGTTTTGAACGAAACTCAGCTACTCCAACTGATGTTTATTCTTATTATGTATATATTTAATTTAATTTAGTGTGTGTGTGTGTGTATCATTCAGCGGTGTCCACAATCTGGTTTTTTGGAAATTGAGGTGTCCAGTGTCCCGGTAGGTGTCGGCGGTGTCCGTGCTACCTAGGCCAGGAGCTATTATTTAAGCAAGGAAAGCTCTAGAATGAGGTCGAATTGGAAGGGCTTCAAATTATTATCCCCATCATGTGTAGGAGAACCACTTTACCAGATTGGCTTTTACAAAGTTAGGGCATCAATCTATTTGCATTCACGAAGTTTTCAGCTTCTATTCAGTGACAAATTGTCAGGGCAAACGTAAGCAGTGAGCGGTAAGTCTGCATATTACAATGCAAGCCTGTATTCATGTAAACCGAGCAAAGAGCACCATCTACTGATCCCCAGACAAGAAAGAAAATTTTTTGATTAAAGATAGCAACTACTATATTTATTTACTTTTTTCTTTGACAACCATAAACCAGAGATTTATGAAGCTGGTAGAATAAAACGGGACAACATATGGACAAGAAAGAAAATGAGGAGACTAAAGAAAAATGGAACACACAGAGAACATACTCTCTGAGTCCATAGGCGTAGTGCTTCGGTGGAGCCTTAAAAGGAGGGCGTTCTTTTGCAGCATATAATTTAGGGACGTCAAGTTCTTGCTTTGTCAAAAATGGTGGGCATCCTTCAATCATCTAGAGCACAGCACATCACAAATATCAGCATATGAAGCCTGTTGTGACCAATATAATTTGTCAAAGCAAGTAAGATTTTAGCTAGCTTTTCTATAACTCGACCACAGTCCATTATTAACTATTTGGAGAGACAAATCCAGGAAAAAGAGCAATATAACAGTTTAGGTGGTGATGTCCATCTTCATTGAACACACAAAACCTAAAGATGATTATGGATTAGCAACATGGTGCACATACTTTGTTCTCGTCCAATATACATTTAATGAAGTTTTCTAATCTACACGTCCACTCATATTATCAGAATCGATCAATATAAAATGAAAAATATAAAAGACAAGTTAGTCTCTGGTTTTCTGACGAGTGTCATTTTCCATTCCAAGCTCTCTAGTTGAGTCTCATCTTAATTTAGATATTTATTACTTAATAGTTTATGCTTCCTACCATAAACTTGACACTCATCAAATGTTAAATTCGTATTTTTTCCTTTGGCACCACATTGAATTTGGACTCTTTATTAAATGTTAAATATGCACAGAATCCGCTATTGAAAACCAAACATCAGAAGTAAAATAACTTCATTAAGACTGGGAGTAACATTCTTCCTACAAATTAAATATATTGTTCAAATTCCTGCAAGTTCTTACAGTGAAATTTCTTTGGTACCACATCAAATTTGGACTCTATTAAACGTTGAATTCTCACAATTCACAAACATCAAAGTAAGGTAATTTTATTAAGATAGTAAAATTAAGGGATAATATGACTTGTCTCTCTGAGATTAGGGGTTACAGTCAAAGACATAGTTTTCACTAAGAGGACGCCCGTATCCAAAATGTGAAAAATATTTATCACACGTTACGGTTCCATAACCCTAAGTAACGACTTTGGCTGACATGACAATTTCATATTTTGGAAATGCCAATACTACCGTATTTTGACACTATATACATAATTTATACATATCTCTCTCTTCCAGTTTTTCTTTCTCCTCTCTCTTTCTTTCTTTCTTTTCCCCCTTCTCTCTCTTCTTTCTCCTCTCCCTAATCTCTACCTAACAGACGCCCACCACACCATTGACAACCCCAGCCACGACCACCATCACTAGGTCACCCACCCACCGACCAACCCCACAGATGCAAATTGACCTCCATTATAAAACCCACCAATTGATGAGAAAAAGTGTGACAAGTCTGCTTTGAGAATGGTGGAGCGGTGGGGGTGGTGATGGCAGATTGGGTTGTCATGGTATGGTGATGGCGGAGGTTGTGTGCGTTCTGTGCGTGTATGTCTAAATCTGTGTGCACTTATGTGCACATGTAAAGATTTGTGTGAGTGGTGGGTCAGTTGTGGAGGTGCTGTGGTGGTGAAGTGGTTGTGGTTGGCGGTGTTGCTGTGGTGGCATGGTGGTGGTTGGAGTTGAAGGGGTTAGGTCAATATGGTGGTGGTGATTTGAGAATGACAGAAGGAAGGGAAGGAAGGGAAGGGAAGGGAACGGAGGGGAGGGGGGAGGGCAATCACGTCCTATCACACAAATTTTAACACCGTGTCCATTCAGTCTAGTCAACAGACATAAGTGATATTAACGCAAAACTGTGTCATTGGCTCTAACTTACCCCTAAACTCAAGGACAAACAATATTATCCCTAAAATAAGGTAAATCAAAACAAAACATACTTACAGGATAGAAAATAAACCTCAAATACAATAAAAGCGTCTTTATGACCAACTAAGTGTCTTATCAACAAAAAATTCAGGATTTTTCCATAGTCATGTATTAAGTGCCCGAGCAAAGCCCAGGTACTATGCTAAACTCAGACTTCAAGACAAGCTTATCTCCACCTCGTATATTGGCCAACAAAAATCTATATGATCCCACTAACTAGAGGTGGCAAACTGGGTCGGTGGGTTGGGTTTGGGTCTTAGTTAAATGGGTTGGGTATAAATGGGTGACTTACCCAATTAGACCCATTTAATTGTGGGTTAATTGGGTCATGTATTAAGCAGGTTTGGTTTCACCCATCAAACAATAATGACCCATAAAAGTCCAGTTAATATCCTCAACTCTCTCCTCATCTTCATCAATCTGATCCGCAGACCAACAACATGCGCCGCACCGCCACTCACCTCCACTGCCACACCACCAACTACATCACGCAACTGCAATCGCAACAGCAACGAGGCACTGCTACTACCATCCCATCGTCAATAACCACCATTCCAAACGCCACCACAATCCCACCGCCAGACCAGAATATCCACATCTACCAAACAGCCCCGTCGCCATATCAAACATCCACATCCACCACTTTGAAACCCCGCCCCCCCCAGACCGGAACATCCACATCCACCACCACATTCTCGCTGGGCTACTACTGCGTTATTACGTCAACGACCACCACCACCACTCTCAATGCTACCGCCCCTACCTCCATTTGAGCCACCCATCAATACATTGGAGATAATTATCACCCTCAAAGCCCAGATCTACAGTTGATCTGAGCCTAGATGGCTCTGAATCGAGAATCTCGCTCGAGGTCTTGCCAAAATTTTTTACAGATAATAAGTTTGAAGCTTCTGGAGGAAGGATGGTACTTGGCTGTGGGTGGTTTCCTGTTTCTTGTGGGGGCGATAGGTGATGAGGACGGCGGAGTGTTCACAACTCCGGCATGGGATGACGGTTGCGCCGGCTGGTCGCGAGTGGTGCAGGCAATTTGTTGTTGACTTGTTGGCCGAGAATTTTCCTCACAATTAATTTAAATGGTTTCATGGGCACCCCTTTAAACCAGTGAGTTATTGGGTCGTAAAATAGTTGACCCATTAAGACCCAATTATTAAATGAATGGGTTTGTGCGGCATTTATATGGGTGGTTTTGGGTGGGTTAATGGGTTTGTATTGTAATTGACAACCTTAGCACTGACTATCCCCGTTTAGAGGTTCGGTCTATAAAAATCATTCATCGACGTTGATTAGATCCATTCATCTAGACGCACATTAGGATGGCGCAAGACTTAAAATTAAGGGCCAAGAAAGGTGGTCTTTGTTTCTTCGTGGAAGATAGGATACTCATGAAAGTACCTGTGAATGTGACAACTCGCACAAAATCAAGTAGCAAAACAGTGGTCTTGAAAATTCTAGTTTACCTAATCCGCTATCCCAAAGATAAAATTGGATAGGAGATGAGCTCTCTGCTAATGAGTTCAAATCAAGTAGCAAAACAGTGGTCACAAAAATTCTAGCTTACATAATCTGCTTCAAAACTGTCGTGTTGGCTTCATTGATACCATTCAGTTTCTTAGAAGTCAGTAAGAAACTTAGGAACTAGAGAACTGTATTTATTGGAAAAATGATAATAACACTTCTTTTAATGTTAGTACTTGTTTGTGGAAATACAACTACATAAATCAACAAAAGAGACGCTAATGACATTTAACTCTACTATTTATTATGGGGATGAGCAATCTGAAAAGAAAATTTGCGTGAGATGGGGGACTTGAAAGTATAAGGACTGACTGAGAATGCCCCTTCCCTGCAAACCCCCAAACTGCTTTATTCTGTTATGAAACCAAGTACCTTATTACTTGACAAAAAAAAATGGGAAAAGGAAATGGTCAACCAGTTGCTCGTCTTACATGCATTTTCAGTTGTGGGGACATCCATGCTTTCTCCCAGACAATCGAAATCAACACCACTCATATATGTGAAGCAGTAAAAACCAAAATTCTTTTTTCTACTTTTCTCCTTTGCTTATGAGTAACAACTAGTCCTCATGACAAACTATGCAAAGTACAAAACATATACTGTCACATAGCATAAAGTAAGCTCGTGTTTTAAGGCAGAAAACTCTTGTCTAACAAAATATGTTGTACACAAGTAATCACGCAAACATCCTACGAAGAAGGCCGTCACATGCGCATGTTTAATCAATATATTTCTGGGAAGACAAATGCACCAGTATTCATTCAACAGATAAAAGGAGCAACTGGACTTGTTTGAAATTCTAGAACAAGTAAGCCCTTCCTGACCATATTTAGCAGAAGAAGCAGCATGAGATACTCTTACCTCTTGCAGAATTAGAGCAAATGAAAAAACATCCACTTTCGTATCATATTCTTCATTTCTGAAAACCTCTGGAGCCACATATCGGCCTGTTTATTTCACGCAACAATTCAACTGACTGTCAAAATTTAATGTCTTGGACGTCAACTCAGAGTAATAGCGCTAGGCATGTAAATATGATTATCCAAAAGGATTGAGGAAAATTCAAAGATCTATATGTAAAGTTGCTATAACTAAATCATAACCATAAAACTCTACTCACCCTTTGCCCCATCCTGGATAATAGACAGTGCCTAACAATACACATTATTTTCAATAAACAGAAGATATTCTCAGAAAGCAAGGCACTCACAAGAAGTGTCTTGACACATAAGAGGCTTGTCCTCTTTAAGTCTGTTGGTGACCTTTAGAAGCTTGCTAACTCCAAAGTCTGCAACTTTCAGATGCCCAGAATCATCCCGCAGAATATTTCTGTTATCTTAGTCGTAAAAAGAAGAAAGCTTTTCACATCTCAGAATAGAAAAGATAACAATTTACTAGACCCTCATCATGGGGAGGAGGAAGATCAGCTTAAAAGACAAAACTTACGAAGGCTCAAGATCACGGTGGATTATAGCTTCAGGTTTATTCTCATGCAAATAGTTCAATCCTCTGCAAAATAGCCAAAGATGATGTAAGGGGAAGCATCAATTTCCAACGGGTCAGCTACTAATGTAACTCTAGATCATACCAGGGGAAGGAGTTCTATACCAGTAAACAAAACTAACACAAACTCCTTATGAGATCCAAGGGAAACCGAAAACGGTGAAATAGAACAGAAACGGACATAATTCAATAGCATCTAGTAACTAAAGTGAGTGCAAAAAACCCTAACTACCTACTCTGGAAAAAAAGATGTTGAGAAATTCATGGATTTCAATATTTGATGTATGTTCAATATCTATGCAATTAAAGGAAGACTTATATGTGCAAACCCAGGTTACACGTGGAGAGACAAACCAATGAGAATCAAGTCAAGGTGCAGCACCACCATGTGCACAAACAAACAGAGTCCAATTGCATCAGTATAAAGAGGGACCAAATGCAAGCGTGAAGAATTGAACCCAAGACTTTGCCCAACCAGATACTATGTTACGTTATCCCTTTCCCTTAAGGCTTAAGCTATTAGATAATTGGCCCAACAATGTACATCATGCTTAACACTAATCAACTAAAGGCAGTGCACAGGTATGCAGATTTTACGTAACTTTTAACTCAGATGACAACCAAGATAAGATTCATGAGAAATTCGGATGACAACCAAGGAATAGGCATGTCTAGAAATAATTGTTAAGCACCTAGCGATATCCATTGCAAATCTCACAGCTGTTGTCGGTTTTAGTGCTCCTTTCCTTTTCAGAAATTCACGAAGATCACCCTGCAATATATATTTATTGATAGAGAAGAAGAGCGTTAATTTCCGACACAAATTAAATGTATATGTTGAGAGTTAAGATATAGTACTTGATGCAAAGATTCAGATTAAGAAACGCAACACCTTCAAATATAAGCTCATATACCAACAAGTCTAGGAGTTTCAAGTTTCGACATTGGGGAAAGAGGAGGAGGGGGTGTGTGTGTTATGTGTCCAAATGTCAGAAGCATTTCTTGTCGTTTCAAGTTTCAACATTCGCAGGGAGGAAGTCGTTATGTGTGCAAACATCTGATTGATCTACTCTTCAATCTATTAAATCCTAGGACACGGCTAGGAAGGGTCCAAAATTAAGGTACAGGACCACTACACATGTTGCTGGTATGTCTACTGTGTCATTGTACTTAATTGTGAGTTCTATCTTGCATTTGCCTTTTCTATGCTGGTCAGCAAATGGAGGAAAATGGTACCTAGGTGTTATGTCGGTGTTGCGGATCTTCTATAAAAGTTAGGGCTTATTTGGTAAGTCATTACGTTTCTTTTTCTGCTTTTTGATTGAATAACTACTTTAGTCGTTATTGAACGATAATTGTTAATCTCATTCAAAGAATAAGTCACGTTCTCTTCCTAAAGATGCATTGCCTTTCTAGTAATGCAGGCTTCAATTTCTCCCCCACCCCATCTTGTAACCGCCACACAAAAAACGAGCCTCAATAAACTACTTCCTCCGTTCCACATAATTTGATCAACTTTCCTTTTCAGGCCGTCCCACAAAAATTGCCCATTTCCAAATTAAAAGAGATTATGTAGGTAATTTTACATATTTGCCCTTTTTACACTTTTCTTATTATATTTCTCTATCCACATTTAAATCTCCATCAACTCATTTTCTGTCTCCTGGCCCACTTTACACTTTTATTCATTTCTCTCTCCACATTTAACACTCCACTAACCCATTTTCTCTATCTTGGCCCACTTTCTTCCCCTCCTCTCTCTTAAGGGTAGAATAACACAAAATATATCACTTAAATCCTTAATATGCATGCACAGTCAAACTGACGATTTATGTGGGACAGAGGGAGTACAAAACAACGCCAAGGAAGTAAAGATTTTATGGCAAGGTTTCCCTATTTTGTTTTTTTGACACGAGGTAGAAGGGTTGTGGAAGGTGAATTAGGTAATCTTACTTCCGGATCATAAATTTCAAGCACAAGAAAGTATTTATGGGCAAGAGAAAGTAACAAGAACTGTTAAAACACAACGATATTCAGCGATTGCTATTGGACAGCAAAGCTTAGTAGTTAGAACTAAATAATCCATAAAGAGCACAGTAACAAGAAAGCTCTGAGTTTAGCCACCAATAGTTTCACAGAACGTAATTTACGGTGCATGCTAGGAATGAGAAAGACCTTTGGCAAATACTCTGTCACAATCATCATTGGGCTACTTTGAGTCACAGCACCCAGGAATTGAACCACATTAGGATGTCGTATCTTCTGAAGCAATGCAAGCTCATCCCTAAATGCCCTCCTGTGCAAAATCTACTGTTGTAAGAACAGATGAGACCTCAAAACATAAAACAGAAGAAATACTATAATTAGTAGATCAATGACCCACACTTTATCCTCGTCGCTGATCACTTCCTCTCCAAGCCTTTTCACAGCAACTTGTATTCCACGCCATGAAGCGATGCGGAAGGTTCCCTGGGATATTTTGCACAAGACCAAAGAAATTATTAGTATAAAGAGTATCAAGAAGTAGAATATGCTCCTTGACGAATTTGCACATGTATCAACCGATTCAACCCTTATGTTAATGGAGAAATGATTTTGCCTGATATACAAAATCAGGCAACTTTGTGATGCATTGATCATAAGACAATCAGCTTTTAGCACTGAACATGGTAACAACAGCAAATGCAAGGACATCGGTAGGACGTAGGACTATAAAAAGTTTAAGGGAAGCAAGCACCGAGGAGTTTCAAATATTATCAGAGGCACTAAGTTACCTTAGTAATTTCAACACTGTTTGTGAAATCAAGTTCCTTGGGATCAATTTCATATTCTGGGACTTCGCGTGCATTTTTCACATGCATTGGAGCCACCTAAGAGTGTATATCGAATCGGAAAGAAGGAATAAGAAAAACTCCGAAGAATTAGTTCAGACAAGCAACTTGTAACGTGAGTAACCACTGGTTTACAATTAGCATAGCAAATTTAACTTACCAGAGGCTTTGCGCCATGTTTCTCCAAAAGCTTGATCACATGCTGATTATTATAATGTATTGCATCCGCAAGAGGCTGTTAAAGCAACATTGTATTGTACAACATCAGGGGTTAAGTATTATTTCTCATTAGAAAAAATATTTTACTAATACGCCAATTCCAGAGTATCACAAAGAGCAGGTTTACACATGCAAAACATAAATATCTTCTCAAGGCAAATTAGAATTTGCCACTTAAAAGACTTGGGGGCTTATTTTCACAGTATGATGTAGTTACTGATATCTACTTAACAGAAGTCGTAGACTATATGGAAGAGAGAATATTAGTATCAACAAGGGGATATATCATTACCACTGTTCCAAAAATGCAACAGTAGACAACTAATACAAGGTAACTTAAAGAGCTATCTGCTTTCACCGACTTATCAACAATAAAATATCTATATTTCACTCCTAAAATTATGTTCCAAGTGGAGAGTGCATCTAGGTTTCCATATAACTTATAACCATTTCGAGCTGTAAACCACTAACTGAAACCTCCAAACTGGAAGGTGGATGCTAAGTACCTAAGCTATATCATGAGATACAATTGGGTCCTACAATGTATCATAGGATAGATGACGCCTTTAACCCCAGAAACTGCTAGTTAAATATACGAGAAGAAGATTATTCAGTTACTCTGATAAACATTTATGATAGGTTCTAGAGACAATGACAAATTTGAGGGAGGAAGAGTGGAGAGGGAAGGAAAGTAAACAAGGAATATCAATTAGCAAACTTGTGTGATGCGTGAGATTGCATCTTTATGTATTTAATTGACCCGATGCCAACATGGTGGCAGTGACAAACAGAGGCCAATGGGAAGGCTAGAAAGAAACGTGCTTTGACAAATGGGAAAGCGTGGATATCAGCTACGACAATATAGCTGCAGAGCAGGGTATGTACCAATGATGCAATCCCTGTGCATCGATATATCTATATATAGGGAGCTGATCCGTTGATAGCGCTAGCAAAATAGGCGAAATTGCTAGCGCGATCTGGCCGTCCACGCGCGATCTGTGGACGATCCAAATCTTTTTTTTACTTTTTTTTAAGTCTGTCCGCTACATTATGTAGCGGACAATTTTGTGACAAAAATACCCTCCAGCTTAAAAAGAGTCCGTCCGCTACATTATGTAGCGAACTAGTTTTCGGACCTTTTTTCTCTTTCTGTCATTAATGTTCTGACTTCTCTCTCTCTCTCCTCTCAATTCCCGATTATATATGTCTGCTACATAATGTAGCGAACAGTACAGTGCTCATCCGCTACATTATGTAGCGGACAAATAAGGCAGTATATTCTCTCTCTATCTCTCTCCCTTCTCTCATTAATGTAGTCTGACTTTCTCTCTCTCTCTTCTCTCACCACTTTTTGTTTTCTCTCTCATCCCCCTCCTCTCTTCTTCCCCTCTCTCTCTCTCCCCCCTGCACAAGATATTTGCGGCCATAGCAACGGGAATTGCTCTTCTCAAGCATAGAACTTTGCTTGAAGGCTAAAACGCAAAAGGCCCGACTTTGAGTACACTTGTAGGGGGAGTTTGGGGTGTGGAAGTGATATGGATGGCACCAAGATGGCACCCTTGAGGCCATAATGGAGATTGGTTGGCTGGTTACTGGTAGCCGAGGGTGCGGAGGCCACGGAAACCTTGCACTTGTGGGATCCGTAGGTGGTGATGGACTTTGCTACCATGATGAAAAAGTAGCCATTTTGTCTGTTTTGGACTTCTGGACTAGTCTGTACTTGGTGTTGTTGCATTCTAGCTCTACAACTGCACCTGTATGAACATAATTTGGACAAGTCATTAGTATTGTTGCAGATCATAAAAGACCAAAGGCTGGTAAGCTATTGATCTAAATATGTTGTCTTTTGGCCCTAAAAGGACTGATCTTTCTCTGCAAAAACAACTGCACCTGTATGATTATCTCCCCTACAACAGTTAGAAAAACTGTACGAAGATTTGTTGGGGACCCTTTTAGGGAATTAGTGTGAATCAAAAAAGCAGTAATGCCATCCAAACGATTGAATGACAATGTAATCCACAATTACAACTGAAAACCCTTTGAGCCGTGCATTAAAATTGTACATAGCCATCAATAGTCCGCTACATTATATAGCGGACAAATTTACGTAAACATGGTCTTCAAGCTGGGATCTCTTTGGGTCACAAGTGTCCGCTACATTATGTAGCGGACAAATAAGGCAGTACTCTTCTCAGTTTCTCTCCCTTCTCAGTTTTATTTGGCAGTATTTTACGTAAACATGATTTTCAAGTTGGGATCTCTTTAGGTCACAAATGTCTGTTCTTGAAGCTTGAACGCAAGCAGCCATGGTGGTGGGGACTTTCCCTTGTTTGAGAGGAAAGCATACTGGTTCAGGTGAAATGGGCGAGCCAAGAAAATCGCCTCACCATCAAATCCCCACAATTCGTAGATCCTGAGAAGAGCAATTTTCGTTGCTATGGCCACAAATATCTTGTGTAGGGGGAGAGAGAGGAAGAAGAGAGCTCATTTCCAGATCTGCCATCTTTAGAGAATGGGTACGAGGGAGAAGGAGAAGATATAAAGGATGAGAGATGAGGAAGAGAGAGAGAAAAAGGGTTGGCTCTCTTTTTTTCCAGATCTGATGCACGGTTGTCTTTTTTAGAAAATAAAAAGAGTTGTCTCTTTTCATAATATGTCGCCGGGTCTTGTTTTGTCCGCTACATTATGTAGCGGATAGATATAATCGAGAATTGAGGGGAGAGAGAAAAAGAAGTCAGAACATTAATAACAGAAAGAGAAAAAAGGTCCGAAAACTAGTCTGCTACATAATGTAGCGGACGGACTCTTTTTAAGCTAGAGGGTATTTATGTCACAAAATTGTTCGCTACATAATGTAGCGGACGGACTATAAAAAAATAAAAAAAAAAGATCTGGACCGTCCACAGATCGCGCGTGGACGGCGAGATCGCACTAGCAACTTCGCTTATTTTACTAGCGCTATCAACGGATCAGCTATATATATATATATATATATATATATATATATATAGCTGATACATTGCTAGCGCGAGCAACTTCCGTTAAGTTGCCCGCGCGATTTGGCCGTCCATCTGGCCCGATGGGCGGGCCAGATTTCGTCGTCTGCTACATTATGTAACGGACGGTAAAGTACCGTCCGCTACATTATTACCGTTCGCTACATAATGCAGTGGAAAAAAAAAAGCGTAAAAAATATATCTGGACCATCCACATCTCGCGCGTGGACGGCCAGATTGCGCAGGCAACTTAGTGGAAGTTGCCCGCGCGAGCAATGAATCAGCTCCCATACATATATATACATATATATATGTATATACATATATACATGTATATATGTATATAGATGTATATACATATATATATGTATACATGTATACACATATATACATATATATATGTATATACATCTATATACATATATATACACATATATACATATATATATGTATATAGATGTATATACATATATATATGTATATATGTGTATACATGTATACATATATATACACATATATACATCTATATACATATATACATGTATATACATCTATATACATGTATATATGTATATACATGTATATACATCTATATACATGTATATGTGTATATACATCTATATACATGTATACACATATATACATCTATATACATGTATATATGTATATAGATGTATATACATCTATATACATCTATATACATATATACATGTATATAGATGTATATACACATATACATGTATATAGATGTATATACGTGTATACACATATATACATCTATATACATGTATATATGTATATAGATGTATATACATGTATATACATCTATATACATATATACATGTATATAGATGTATATATGTGTATACATGTATATAGATGTAGACACGTGTATACATCTATATACATGTAGACACATATATACATCTATATACATGTATACACGTATATACATCTATATACATGTATACACGTATATACATCTATATACATGTATACACGTATATACATCTATATACATGTATACACGTATATACATCTATATACATGTATACATCTATATACATGTATACACGTATATACATCTATATACATCTATACATGTATATGTATATAGATGTATATATATGTATATACATCTATATACATATATACATGTATATACATATATACATCTATATACATGTATACACATATATACATAGATGTATATAGATGTATATACGTGTATACATGTATATAGATGTATACATGTGTATACATGTATATAGATGTATACATGTATATAGCTGTATACATGTATATAGATGTATACATGTATATACATGTATACATGTGTATACATGTATACACATGTATACATGTATATACATGTATATACATGTATGTATACATGTATATACATGTATACATGTATATACATGTATATACATGTATACATGTATATAGATGTATATACATGTATACATGTGTATACATGTGTATACACATATATACATATATATATGTATATACATCTATATACATATATATACACATATATACATATATATATGTATATAGATGTATATACATATATACACGTATATACGTGTATACATGTATATAGATGTATACATGTGTATACATGTATATAGATGTATACATGTATATAGCTGTATACATGTATATAGATGTATACATGTATATACATGTATATATGTATATAGATGTATGTATACATGTATATACATGTATACATACATCTATATACATATATACATGTATATACATGTATACATCTATATACATGTATACAGCTATATACATGTATACATCTATATACATGTATACACATGTATACATCTATATACATGTATACACGTATATACGTGTATATATGTATATACATCTATATACATATATATATGTATATACATCTATATACATGTATACACGTATATACGTGTATACATGTATACATACATCTATATACATATATACATGTATATACATGTATACATCTATATACATGTATACAGCTATATACATGTATACATCTATATACATGTATACACATGTATACATCTATATACATGTATACACGTATATACGTGTATATATGTATATACATCTATATACATATATATATGTATATACATCTATATACATGTATACACGTATATACGTGTATATACATATATACATCTATATACGTGTATACATGTATATACATCTATATACATATATACATGTATATACATGTATACATCTATATACATGTATACAGCTATATACATGTATACATCTATATACATGTATACACATGTATACATCTATATACATGTATACACGTATATACATCTATATACATGTATGTATATATGTGTATACATGTATATAGATGTATACATGTATATAGATGTATACATGTGTATACATGTATATACATATATACATACATGTATATAGATGTATATATGTGTATACATGTATATAGATGTATATACATGTATATATGTATATACATCTATATACATATATACATGTATATATATATATATACATATAAACTAGTCAAAGGTAACTAAACCATAGTGCACAGGCAAGAATGAAGGGAGACTGGGAAGCAAGGGGGGAAAGGAGAGACTTGCGTTGGCACAAAGACCATATTCAGGGTAATTCAACTCTACGAAACCTAAAACAACTTCGACGACAAGAAACACGACGTTACTAAAATACCCTAGAACTACACTAAAATACCCCATCAAACAATCCTAGGCACCTAATAAATCCTTTAGAAACCTATTAATAGCATATACAACTGAATGCCAAATACCCATATCATTGTCAGAAAACTTGATTCCATTCTTTCCAAAGGATCTCCTAGCTTGAATGTCATTGCAGAAGACTGTTCCGGCGCTTGATTCCAATCTTTCCAAAGAATCTCCTAGCTTGTGTTGCCCCGTTCTCCCCAACACAACTAAAGTTTCAACCTCGGATTTTGATGCAGGGAAGAATGAGAAACCAGAATAATAGAGGCAATCTTCATTGTAGCTTCAATTTTCCAAGTTATAGCACCTTCAGAGTGATCTTCAGTAGTAGCACGGACATCAAGAATGTATGCATATTTTAAGCTGGAACAAGCAAACTGTCTGGTATTACAAAGTCTGTGTCCACAGTCAGAAGTTCAACATCGACCTTGCCCTCAAGGCTCTAGAGCAGCTTCATACTTTGCTTGTGAACAATCAGTTTTGCAAGCTATTGTTTTTGCTTCAACATGTGCCATAAATGTGGCTGGACCAGGAGGTAGCATGACACGCTTGTGACCACAAAGCACCAATTTAGTATAATTCAACTCTACCAGTCATTAGGGATCAGCGATACTCGTAAAAAAGTAAACGTCAAAGCTAGTCGGACGACAAGATAGGTGACATGACTAAAATACCCTAAAACTAGACTTAACTCAAATAAAACAAGGGGCACCTAATAAAATCCCCAAAAACGATCTTAATTGCAAATTCAATGGAATCTCAGATTTCACTGTCAGAAAACAAAACCAACAATTGATACCAGTTTTTTCCAAGGATCTCCCAGTCTCTCTTGCATCACTTCTTTTCAAGTGAGTAAATAGACTTGTAATTGGAATTATCTGATGTCCCAACCAACAGGATTAAAACCAATCCATAGTATGAGAGGGAAAGACCTGTTTTGCTATCTCTTGTAGTTCTGACATTGTAAATCATCGGTGTCATCATCATCATCTAAGCCCTTGTCCCAAACCAGGTTGGATCAGCTGCATATATTTCGTCATCTAAATTCTAAGCTTTTGTTACAAGCTAGTTGGGATCAGCTGCACGTATCCTTTTCTTCCATTCTCCACGATAAATTCCAAACAAGTCTGTACTCTATACTGCTTCTCCGCGTGTTTTATTTGGTTTACACCTACTTCGTCTCAGCCATTTGAAGGCGCACAAACCCAAAAAAAATATCTTGAGGGAGAAGATGTAGTCGACTATGACATATAGGAGAGCTTAGAAGACCATCACCGTAGCCACTCAAAGCCTCCTTCACTGCTTGCTGCTGCTTCTTCGACTTCTCTACTCTCTTCTTCTTCTTCTTCTTCTTCTTCTTCTTCTTCTTCTTCTCAATATCGTTGTCTTTGTCCGTATGTCAGTACATTACTTGAGTCCTAGCTCCGTCTGGACCTTTTGTTTTCTAGGAGCACCGTATAAAAGGAAAAACTGCCGCGTCCTTGCTTCTAAGGTTGCCCAAGATACTAACCATATGACATTCCCGGCCTCACTTGCCACCTATATAATTCCCCCTTCCACTTGAGAGAAACATTACTCCCTCCGTCCCAAAAGGATTGATTATATTTCCTTTTTGGACAGTCCCAAAAAAATTGCTCAGTTTCCAAATTAAGAAAGATTTTGTAAGTGTTTTTCCATGTTTACCTTTTACACTTCTTTTATTCTATTTCCTTCTCCGCATTTAACACTCTACCATCAATTTTCTCTCTCCTCCCCCTTCCTTCCCCTCCTCTCTCTCTCTCTCTAGGGGTAAAATAGAAAACACACAATATGACTCATATCCTTGATATGCGAGCCAAGTCAAAATGGAGAAATCTTTTTTGTGACGGAGGGAGTATAAACACACAACACTCCAAAAGCAAAACTCCAATTCTGTGGGCAACATCCTCATCGTCTCTCCTTGAGCATAATTGATTCAAGATACCTAAAGATATCTTTCTATAAATTTGGTGCCCGTACATATTTTATTCTTCCTAAAATTGCATTCCAAATACTCTTCCTTAACCTAAAGCCTGTGGACTCAAAGGGAAATTTCTCGTAGCTCTAATTATCCTAATCTAGTTTCATCAACTAGTGCAATATCATCAGCAAACAACAAACACCATGGGACCTCGTCTTGAATATTGTAAGTAAAATCATGGGTAACCGTAGTAGAAAGATATTAGTCACATCCTTAGAGAAGTCCAGTCATTTTTACAAATTCGATAATGTCCTCATACTAGTATATGTCCTTAACTTCCTTGGTACCCAGAGTATGCTTTTCTAAATCTGTAAGGACCATGGAAGATGCTTCAAACTCATCATAAAAATATCATCTGGTCCCATAGCCTTTCCTATTTTCTTCCTCTTAAAGCTTCCTTTACCCCACTCTCATTCTACGAACAATCCTCCGATTAGAACAATGAAATGAGTCACCAACTTCTCCTATACTATCTTCAGTTTCTCCATCAAACAGCATATCAATATAACCAATGATTCTCATCTACGATGCATTTCAGATGATTCAAGTCTCTGCTTCTCCTTTCTCTCATCTTAGCTAGCTTGTATATATGTTTTTCCCCCACTTCAGCACCTAATAGTGGGTGTAAGCTTTCATAAGCCTTACCTCTAGCCTCTCTCACAGGCTTCTTTGCTTTCGTTATAGCCAACTTATACTTCCCAAAACATCCTAATTCCTACTACTGCTCTTTTAAGCAACTTGTTCAACTACTTACATTCTTTCTTTACAACTAAAGAAAACTGTAGTGTTACATTACAAGTAGTAATATCAAAGAACTCGGCTTGACCGAATGAAGGTAGCAGAGGTTACCTGTTTCTGCAGGTATTCTGGCGGCACCTGAGATAACTAGTAATCAGACACAGCTGCTTTACAAACACCTGCTAAGTCTATTTCATGATACTACAAGAAAATTATTTTCATTCCTTTTGTAAGTAGAGACTGCCATATGGCAGCACTTCTATTGATGCAATAAATGTAGTAAGGCGGGGGTTACAAAGACACATAGGGTGTCCCTCCACGGTGAAGGTGAAAGACTTTGTATTCTAAACTTTGGCCAATCTCAGTAAATAATAAAGCATAAAAACAATTTACCTAGTTCCTCTATTTCGGTGGAAGTTAATTGTTTGAGACCTTTCGACTGTCTCCAAATTTCTAAATGTGTTTAACCAACTAATGCACTCACCCTAACCAACCAAGCTTATACTTTATCCAGAAAAGCCAATTCAGCCCCTGCACTTGCTCCCTTTCATCGATCTCACTGCACCATAAAACCTAAAGAGGGGAATTCGGCAAAACTGCTTTAACATCCAAAATACACAACCATGCAGAAGTGAACCAGAGACATGCATTAGGATTCTGTTCCATAACAGAGACAACTAGAGCCCTAGGCAGAGACCTCCTCGTTCCAGACAAACAGATTGTCCGCGGTTGTAGCATCAATTGCTTGCCCAATGACAGGAATGCAGATCAACCAACGCAGAAAGTCACACGAAAGATAATGTGAGTCCACCACTCAGCAAAGTAACGGGCAAAGCTCACAATACGAAGAAAAGCAAGCGACAGAAGACATCACTACGTGAACACGGTAAGAACATAAGAATTCATAATAGGGTTAGTACTACTGTAACTATATGTATATAGCTGCATATCTTTCTTGGGCTCAAGAAGACACTTATTATCATTTTCGCTAAATATAAACCACAATCAGTCCAGCAAATTTTGTTTCTTCCCCTACTTTTCCTTCCGAAACAATATCCTACCTCTGTTTCATGATATCTGTCCTCCTAGACTTCCTGCGAATTTCTACCATAGAAGTCAAACATCTAAAGACTAGAATAAACAAAACACTAATCACACCAAAAACAACGAGCAAAAACAACTCCCGCACATTCAAATTCTCTTCTAGCATTTTGCAAAAAGTCAAACAGTACGAAGACTACAAACGAATAAAGCAGCAACATAGGAGATGTGCATTACAAACCAAATAAGAAGACAGCTGAAATATCCAACAATCAGACTAAACAACACACATAGTAATCACACGCCATATAAGAACTTGGACAAGTCAAACAACTGCAAAAACAAACGATCAGAGTCAAATCCCCCACGCTTTCAAATCCTATTCTAGCAATTTGCAAAAACTTGAGCAGCATGCATCGAACGAGTACAGAAATCAAAAAATCTATCAATTAGACTAATGCACGCACTAGTCACATTTCAAATAACTAATTTGATTTTTTACTAGCCGTAAAGACAAACGAGCAAAGTCACCCACACATCAATTCGTATTCTACCAACTCTCAAAAAAGTCAAAACGGCGATAAAACCACAAGAATTACCGTGCTGCCCCACCGATCCCTGGGGTCAACCTCGGCCCCTCTCTCCAGCAACAGCGCCACGACGTCGCTCAGGCCCTGGCACGCCGATATATGGAGCGCGGTCCGGTCGTCGATATCGCGAAAGTTGACGTCGATGCCGGAATCCAGCAGCTCCTTGATCCCCTCCAGGTCGCCCTCGTTAGTCAAGTACATCAGCCTGACCCTAGGGTCAACGTCAACCCCACCGCCGGCTTCGTCCTCGCTCGCCGACTGGTCGAACCCGTCCGGCGCGAGTGACGACTGCTTGCCGAGGGTGAACCTGACCGGCGTCTTCGACTCCATCTCCGAGAAATTCGGGGACAGTCGAGTCTCGCTTTGAAATTGTGGAGAAGTGGGGTGCTACTCTGTGTGACAGGCTTGCAAAGATCGGAGACTCCGTATATACGCGTGTAGTAACAGGAGAGTCCTCGGTGTTAGTACTGCCAATGACAGTGTTTAGGGTGCTAATTACGTTTTAAGTTTTGGTTGGTAAGACGCCGGGGGGGGGGGGGGGGGGGGGGGTGTTGGGAAGTTTAAATTTGGTACACATATATGAAGGCCTAGTTAATTCACCAACCACGGGGCAAAAGAAGTCCATGCACCTTAAGATATTATCCCAAAATTAAAGAGAATTTCTACTCATTATTAAATCTTCAGAGGAGGCCATCACCAGCAGTGACACAGTCGTTATAGACTAACAACGAATTTATCTCCTCTTTCTCTCTCGAACTCCATTTCTATCTCTCACCATGTCCCGTCACCCTTACAACTAGCACAATGATCAGATGGACCCATCGCCACAACCACGCATGCCCCCCTTTAAAAACAGTAACTGAATTAAGATTCTCATACGCATGAGCTGCTATGTATATTTATGTACGTATAGGGTATTGGTTCTTCACATGCTTGAAAAGGAGATAAGACTAATCAAAGTACAATCTTAACAAAGAGATTTTAGATGCTTAGAATTCTACTTTGACAAAATGCTATTAACACAAGAGACCTCAAAAGCAAACTACAATGCAAATGTTTGTCACGGGATACTCCCCCACACGCTCAAGCTCCTCGTCCGTGAACATTGAACGTATGTCGAAGATGAAGGAACATGTGCTTGACTAAGCTCTTTGCCATGACATCGACAAGTTGAACTTTGATGGAAACACCGATGAACGTTTGGATCCGGGGTAGTTTTTGCTCGAAAATTCATCTAAAGTCATGTTTTATGCATTCTTACAAAAGTTTATCTCATACGATGCATCGCAAGGTTTCTAGAGTCAATTTAGGCCGTTATCAGTGCAATCAACTCAACCAACCGACTAATTATATAGTCTTCATCCTGATCTTGGAGCTATCTTCAAAAGATTCTTTGGTAGAGTTCAGGATGTTATTCTCAAGATTTAATGCTTTGTGTATGAGTAAAGATGTATAAAACCTATAATAGCACCGAACTCAAATGTACACTATATATATATATATATATGGGGACCGATCCACACCCACCGGTGGAGAAATAACAAATTTCTCCACCGAACCGCTGGTCTTACCAGCGGTTGGCCACGTGGGACAAAAAGGCGAAAAAGGTGTACGGTCACTGCATTAATGGCAAAAAAGGCACGAGAAATGGCACGAGAAATGGTGAGAAAATGGCGAGAGAGAGAAAAAGGACACCAACCGCATGCACAACCAGCGGTTGGCATTAATATGCCTGCCACGTGCCGTCCCCCACCCCTGCCACGTGGCCCAACCCCATGGCCCCTGCCACGTGGCGTCCCCCTCCCCTGCCACGTGGCCCACCAGCATGGCCAACCGGCGGTATTAGCGATGGCCCTGCCACGTGGCGTCCCCTCCCCCTGCCACGTGGCCCAACCGCTCCTACGACCCGCGGTTGGTCCCCTCCCTCTGCCACGTGGCGTCCCCTCCCCTCATCCGCAGGGCCCAACCGCTCCTACAACCCGCGGTTGGTCCCCCCCCCTCCCCTGCCACGTGGCGCCCCCCCCCCGCGTGATGCCCCACCTGGTGTCCTTCCCCACGATGCCACGTGTCGTCCTTCCCTCCCCCGTGATGCCCCAACGTGGTGTCCTTCTGCCGAATTTTTTTTTTTGCAGCAGCCTTTGACCGCATAAACACCCACCCTTCCTCACTTTTTTCTGTCTTTTTTCTTCTCTCTTCCTCGCTTCTCTCTTTATAATCCCCTCCCCCGAACCCTTCTTCTGCACTCTGTCATCTTTTACCAACTTCCTTCGTACTTCATATCTCACCTACATAATCTCCACAACAATACAAATCAAAAAATTTTACGCTAGAAGATCGTGGATAACCGCTAGAAGATCGGTAGTTTTTTCTTTAAATACATCAAGTCACAACAAGTAAGTATTTTGAATTTCCTTATAATTCAATGTTAGGTTTATACAAATCAGCGTATTACATTTATAGATTCCAAAACAGAGATTTTTTAGGGTGCCAAATATAGACAGTTTTTCACGAATTTATAAAAAATAGCTAGAGCTAGATTTTGCCAAAATACAAAAAAGAGACCCTAGTTATTCTTAAAGGATCTGTCTCAGGTAAAAATTTCAGATTTTTCCAAAGACTGGAAAGGGGTTAACTGATACGGGGAACCTTGTAACTCTGCAGTGTATTTTAAAATATCAAGCTAGCGCGATTTCGCGCGAAACTTTTATGAGAATCCTAGGATGTTGGGAAGTTCCATTCCCCAGGAATTCGGGCCATTCCGAAGCCGTTACCTATTTTTTTGGCCGAACGGCCCTTTAAGCGCTTGATCCGGACACCGGTTCGCGATTTTTGGGCGAAACCTCCGTAAAATACTTTTTATGTCAAGAATGAATTCAGGAAGCCTCAAGTAGCATTTCGAAGCACTTTTGATATTTTTTTATGCCAGGGGCATTTCGGTAATTCGCCGCCCCGAGAGGGGTATTTCGGTAATTTTACAGTGCTAAGTTTTTTGACGGACTTTTTAGTCCAGAAATATAATTACAAAACCTGAAATGTTGTTTTGAAGCTGACGTGGCGCGCGTAGGGGTGTTTTGGTAATTTTCCCGCGCCAAGGGGTGTTTTGGTAATTTTCCCGTGCCAAGTTTTTCAAACGACTTTTTAGTCCAGAAATGTAAGTAAACCACCTGAAATGTTGTTTTGAAGCTGGTTCGGGGGCGTTGGGGTGATAGTGAACGCTCAGGGGCATTTCGGTAATTTGCCGATGTTCGGGGGCTATTTTGCTAGGAAGGATCCAGCTTAAAATTCATACCTTAAAATAACTTTTAGTTCAGGAAAGGGTGTGAGACACCCGAAAACTTATTTTGTTCCAGATGTTCTGAACCTTGTGACGCACCGGCGATGACTGCCAGGGGATATTTTGCATAAGTAGCGGGTGTTTTGGTAACTTGCCCCCTTTAAAATTTTTCCTGATATATTTGGTATATAATTGACGTAATACATTTAAAAACTTGACTTTAAAGCTGTTTTGAGGTGTTGGAGGTGTAGGGGCCATCGGGCTATATATTGCTATATAACCACGTTGGCGCTAAATTCAGTGGGAACTAGCGTAATTAAGCGTTCGGAGTGGTGGGAATTGAGGATTTGTTTTAATACATTGAAATAATGACTATTGCTAATGTGTTGGTAAGCTAGGTTAAAGATCCAGTTATAGTTTTGGAATGTAAATATTATGGATATTATGGACGCTAAGTTGGTTTATAATTATATTTTGTTCTTAAAGGTATGAATTTCAGCTCTGGACCTCATGATACATCAATCCTATACGATGACGATGACCACGTCGCGAGGCACGTATTTGACGGTGTCGATAGGGGTGTTTTGGAAACAATTCAAAGCACAAGGCACCTTGAAGAGTGGGTACTAAACGAGGAACAAATACAGCTATTACACCGTCAAAATTTAACCCTGTTCACCGATCCCGGGAAATGGTCTCGACACGACGATTGCCTTATATCCGCTCTAGTTGAACGATGGAGGAGCGAGACGAACTCATTTCACTTCCGGTTTGGTGAAATGACTGTTACGTTAGAGGACGTCGGATTTATACTTGGAATCCCATGTCACGGCAGACCCGTTACTTTGAACGTGCCGTCTGCATCCATAGCGAATATGGCTATGCAGTATTTTCCGGGAATTCCAAGGGCAGCGCTTACAACAAACGGCGTCAAGCTTAAATGGCTGAGAGAGCAGTACGGCGTGCTACCGGATGAATACACTCCTCAAGATTTCGTGACGTATACGAAGGCATTCCTTCTGTATATTATTGGAGCTATATTACTTCCGACGCATTCGAAAAACACGGTGCATCCGAAGTATATGGTGTTCTTGGAGGATCTTGAGGAGGTATACTCCTATTCGTGGGGTTCAGCTGTCCTTGCGCACCTATATCGAGCACTGCATAAGGCTACGAGAAACGGTGCCAAGTCCATTGCCGCCTGCCTGACTCTATTACAGGTATGAGCATTTATTTTCTTGGTAGGATCCTTAGTCAATATATTCGGGATTAATTACTAATTCCATATAATGTTTGCATTCACAGGTTTGGTCTTACGAGAGGCTACCCATGGGTCGTCCACAACCGTTGGTAGATTCCGATGAGACGTGGCCTAGGGTGTGGGCCTGGGGGCCTACGACCAACCGGAGGTGGAGACGGGTAGACCCTCACCACCATCTAAAGTTCTATCGGGGGAACTAGAGATACTAGATGCATCCCAGGTGACGTGGCAGCCATATGGCAAGGTGATGCATCTGTTGGATGAGTGGTGTTGGCAACTTCCGGTGTCGTACGTGCTGGCAGGTTTGGTTCGGGTGCCGCTCATTCACTTCGAAGAATGTGAGTTTCAGATGCCCGATCGAGCTATGAAGCAAGCTGGCTGTCCACAAGGGATACCAAAACCCGCTGTAGACATGCGGCCATACAGGGGTGGTCGAGGGCCGAACTTCGAGGTGGCTGATGCCTTGATTTTGTTGGGTGACGAGGTGCACCAGTGGAATACCTGGCAGGAAACGTATGATAGCCTTGTATCGCTGAAGCACGACGGCATTAGTACTGAGGAATACTTACAGTGGTTTCTCAGGGTGACGCGCACGAGGGTGAATCGCCCTTCCCAGGTGAAGAAGACATCGTACGCGCCACGTGAGGTCTATGACCAGTTCTGGGCATTGGCCATTGTAAGTCATGCTAGTGTTGTTTGATAATTTATTTGCGCACCTTATCGACCATTTGTCAAATATGATTAGCCATATTTTCTATGCATGTTTTTTAGGTTGACCAGGGCATTGAGGTGTTCAAGCAGCTGGAGTCGTTTGACTGGTTTGTCGCGCAGGCTCCTGACAATCTCAAGAGGTCCATTGAGAAGTACAAGACTGAAGTTCAAAACTTTAGTCTTGCGTACCGGGGTTACGAAGGGGAGCCGTCTAGTCGCCCTCGTCCTGAAGCGTACGACTATCAGCCCCAGAGTCAGGTGTGGGAGTCGTCTGGTCGCCCTCTTCCTGACGCGTACAACTATCAGCCCCAGAGTCAGGTGTGGGAGCCGTCTGGTCGCCCTCCTCCTGACGCGTACGACTATCAGCCCCAGAGTCAGGTGTGGGAGCCGTATAGTCGCTTGCCTCCTGACGCATACGACTCTCAGTGCCAGAGTCAGGTTCCCCAAGTAGGAATCCAGGCCTCGCGCCCAAGCTTTCGGTCGGACAAAGGACAAGCGACGAAGCCATTGAGGTCGGACAAGATGGCTTGGATCGACCGGCACTACTTCGGGCATGAGCCTGTCAATTCAGCAGACTTTCCCCTTGCGACATTCCTAGGTCATGAGGATATCAGAACGTTGGCGCCGGAGACAGATCTTTCAAATTTTGTCATGAACGCTTACATAGAACTGCTCCGGATTAGAGAGCAACGTTTTAACCGTTCTGAATATTTGAAGCTTAACATGTATCCCACTCATTTTGTGGAATTAACGGTGAGAGAATTCACAGAATGGAGGCGAGGGGGCGGTAGGAGTAAGTGGAAACCAGGTCGAAACGTGTTAGGCATGATGAACGCAGACTATCAATGTCCCGCTGCTGATGCGAACCTTATCATGATACCCTGTCATCATGCAAACCACTGGTTCCTATTAGTTCTCCATCCAGCGTTCAGAACGGTTCACATATACGATAGCCTAAGGGAGGACGAGCCTGGACAGCTGCTGGCACAGATGTACAACGAGTACATCACTTTAGTGGTTAGTATTTATTTTTTGACCTTGGCCCATAGTATATTGTTCTTGTCTCATAGGCTTGATTCTCGTTTTTATTGTTGGATGCAGACTACTGTCCTCTCGCTAGCATGCGGACGGCCACAGGGTGACCCTTGGACGGTCGTGATGATAAAGGACCGACCAAAGCAATATAACGGTCACGATTGCGGGATTTACGTCCTCAAGTACATGGACTACGTTGCTCGCTCGGAAGTGCTCAAACACTCCTCGTGGACTAGGAAGGATGCCTTGACGTTTAGGTATAGGATAGCCTGGGAGCTGAAAAAGAATGAAGCTAGACGCATTCATTACCATTATCCTGACGTGCGTGGCTAGCTGCTGTGATGTTACAAAAAATTGTACCAAAAAGAAATGTACATAATTTTTCGCATGCTATGAATTTGGCGCTAAAATGTGCGCGAATATACCTTTCATATGACGGCATTCGAAAAAATTACGCGTCTCGCTTTTCGCCGAAATTCATAGAAATGGGCTAACTAGCGTGCATGAGGTGCAATGAGCGAAAAAAAAAGTGACAAAAAAAATTTCAACTTTTTTCGGAAGCTATCAAATGCGGCCTATAGTGTGCCCGAATAGGCCCTTCCTAGGAAAACTCAAAAATTAATGTGTCTCGTTTTTCGCCGAAAGTCTTACAAATGGGCTAACTAGCGTGCCTGAAGTGCAATGAGCGGAAAAAAAGTGACAAAAAAAATTACAACTTTTTCGGAAGCTATCAAATGGGGCCTAAAGTGTGCCCGAATAGGCCCTTCCTAGGAAAACTCAAAAATTAATGTGTCTCGTTTTTCGCCGAAAGTCTTACAAATGGGCTAACTAGCGTGCCTGAAGTGCAATGAGCGGAAAAAAGTGACAAAAAAATTACAACTTTTTTCGGAAGCTATCAAATGGGGCCTAAAGTGTGCCCGAATAGGCCCTTCTTAGGAAAACTCAAAAATTAATGTGTCTCGTTTTTCGCCGAAAGTCTTACAAATGGGCTAACTAGCGTGCCTGAAGTGCAATGAGCGGAAAAAAAGTGACAAAAAAAATTACAACTTTTTTCGGAAGCTATCAAATGGGGCCTAAAGTGTGCCCGAATAGGCCCTTCCTAGGAAAACTCAAAAATTAATGTGTCTCGTTTTTCGTCGAAAGTCTTACAAATGGGCTAACTAGCGTGCCTGAAGTGCAATGAGCGGAAAAAAAGTGACAAAAAAAATTATAACTTTTTTCGGAAGCTATCAATTGGGGCCTAAAGTGTGCCCGAATAGGCCCTTCCTAGGAAAACTCAAAAATTAATGTGTCTCGTTTTTCGCCGAAAGTCTTACAAATGGGCTAACTAGCGTGCCTGAAGTGCAATGAGCGGAAAAAAAGTGACAAAAAAAATTACAACTTTTTTCGGAAGCTATCAATTGGGGCCTAAAGTGTGCCCGAAAACGGAGTTACCAAAAATATCAATAATCCACAAATCAAATCACAAATTAAAGATTGCACAAACCAAATCACAAATTTAAACATTATAAAAGTTCAATTTATACAACTGAAACATTAACCCTAACACTCTTCCTCATCATCGTCCTCCTCGACCATACTGCCAGGTTCGATACCTAACACTTTATAATGGTTTCTCTTGTCATGATCAGTCATCTTATTACACAACGCACACTTTCGTAATTTTTTTTGACCCGTTGCTTCTTCAATCGGATTCTTCATGCGTATTGCTCGTTTTCGCCCTTTTGTTTGAGAAATAATTGGATCAAAAATGTCGTCCTCCTCACGTTGTAGGTCAGTGCCGTCAATGACTGGCTGTTTGGCTCGATTGAATCTACCGCCTGGAGTTGGTCGAGTAGTCGGAGTGTCCACAGTTTCTGGTAATGCCATCCTAAACTGTGCATGCATAGCCTTATCCCGTGCGGCTGCTTCAACTTGATACCTGTACCCATCAAATGTCGACGCTGCATCCATTGATAAACCGTGCATGATGTTACAAAGGTGATTATATCGCAGCGACTCAGATTGCTCGAAATCAACTGAAACATTGGGCACGTAAGGAATGTGACCGTGGACTCTGTTGGCTTCCTTCGTCCACCGTTCCAAGATATACGGTGGAGGGATTTCACTAGCATTCTTGGCGCTCAAAACCCTCAACGCGTGTCGACAAAGTATACCTTTATGCTCAAACAGTTGACAGTTGCAATTAACCAACCCAGTGTCCTTACAAATTGCTACGGTAAAATGTCGTCTGGTCCTCGGAGCCGACGAAGAGCACGGATTGGCGAAGTTCGTCACATTTGTCAAAGCATAAACCTTGATGTCTCTGGTGGAATACTCGTGCAACTTTGTCATGCCATATTGATTCGACTTTAGTAGTTCCTCTTGAAACTGTCGAAACATTTCCTTGGTATAGACTTGAGCCGCATGAGCCTCTAAAGGTGAATAAAGTAGTATAGCTCTTTCTTTGCAAACTGTAGCCGCGTCGGCTTCTCTCTCACGGTACAATTGCCTGTCAACGGCTTTCTGCATCTCTAGTACGAACTCCGCTATACTTGAAGACTGGCCTACGTACCCATCAAAGAATGAATTCATAGCTTCGCTTCTCGAGGTCGTAGTCATTCCGGCTGCAAAAAAATTCTTGGTGTAGGCACCGACCCACTGTGTCTTGATCTCATACAACGATTGTAACCATTCGTGATTGTGCAAATAGTAAGTATCCATTAACGTGGCCCACCTCTCCTCGAACACGTCTACCGTCAACGATTTCTTCACACATGTATTAAAGTCAGTCTTGAATGACGGATGGTTTGCATATACATGGTGAAGCCGTTCGGGATATTTGTTGCTTATGTGCCATGTGCACAGGCCATGGTGAGTATCTGGAAGGACCTTAGCGATTGCATTTTTCATTGCCAGATCTTGGTCGGTGATGATGGTCTTTGGAGGAATATGATACATTGCTTGAAGCCACGTTTCAAATAACCACGTAAATGACTCCTCCGTCTCATCCCTAAGCAGGGCAAAGCCAAACGAGATTGACTGATAGTGGTGGTTCACCCCGGTGAACGGAGCAAAAGGCATAGAGTACTTATTGGTGCGGTATGTGGTGTCAAACGTCACAACATCCCCAAAATTTTGGTAAGCAGCTCTAGAACGGGGGTCCGCCCAAAATATAGTACTAATGCGGTTCTCATCATCCAGTTGGAGACTGTAAAAAAATCCAGAATTCTCACTCTGAAGGGACCTGAAGAGATCAAGTGTAGTTTGAGAATCACTCTTACCGAAAGACTCTCTCCTCTGAGCACGAAGTTCATTTCGAAGGTCTACTTCGTTGAAACTCAACTTGTCAATCCCCCCAGCCTGGCTTGAGAAAACCCCCATCATCTTAGAAGGTGGAATTTTAGCCTCGGCCATTGTAAAAATTAGTTGTCTGTGTGCCGCGCTTATTTCTCGGTGTTGATGAATTTGACCAATCTTACTGGGGGTCATCAACTGATGATTATGGCTCAACTCCACTCCTGTGACAACCCAATGGTTTTCATTTTTTCGGTGTACTGCATACACATGGGCCTTGCAGCCGGTACCCGGAAATGTGTCCCGTTTTCTTTGTCTTGTTGTCCCTTCGTCACTGATCCGAACGACCGGAGTTACATGCGGTGCTCCTCTATGACACTCAAATAGTCTTGCACAAATTTGATCTGTATTCGCCCGTTTTCTAGTCGTCTTAGTTCTAATACCGAAACCTATCGTTTTCGAATATGCTCTATAGTATGCTTCAACTTCGTCCAGTGCTTGAAAAACTTGACCAACGTAAGGTGGATCAGAACCTTCACAAAAATTATTTCCTCCAGTTGCATCCATATTTATACTGGAATCTAAAAAATAAAAATTATATCATTCTCAACAAGTCATAGATTTAAATAAAAGAAGAATAAAATTTATTTAAACCACCGTCTTTCGAGAAATTTGGTATAATGTAAAATTAGCAAAATAGCCCCCGATGAGCGACAAATTACCGAAATGCCTCCGGGGGTTCATTATCACCCTAACGCCCCAAATCAGCTTCAAAACAACCTTTCAGGTGCTTTGCTTACATTTCTGGACTAAGAAATCCTTTGAAAAACTTAACGCTGCAAATTTACGAAAATACCCCTATCGGGGATGCGAATTACCAAAATGCCCCCTGACAACAAGCTTCCTGAATTCACTCTTTAAAATAACTTTTCAGGTGTCTCACACCCTTTCCTGAACTAAAAGTTATTTTAAGCACAGATTTGTGTAACGTAAAATTAGCAAAATAGCCCCCGGGGGTTCATTGTCACCCTAACGCCCATCAAACCAGCTTCAAAACAACCTTTCAGGTGTTTTACTTACATTTCTGGACTGAAAAACTTTTTTTCGGGAAAATTACAAAAACACCCCTCGCGGGGGGGCAAATTACCAAAATGCCCCCTGGCTTCAGAAAATATCAAAATTGCTTTAAAACGCTATTTTAAGCTTCCTGAGTTCATTCTTGATTTAAAAAGTATTTTACGGATTTTTCGCCTAAAAATCCCGAACCGGTGTCCGGATCGAGCGCTTAAAAGCCCGTTCGGCCAAAAAATTAGCTAACGACTTCGGAATGGCCCGAATTCCTGGGGAATGGAACTTCCCAACACCCTAGGGTTCTCATAAAAGTTTCGCACGAAATTGTGCTGTCTTGATATTTTAAATTACACTGTAAAGTTACAAGGTTGCGCGTATCAGTTAACCCCTTTCTAGTCTTTGAAAAACTCTGAAATTTTAACCTGATACAGATCTTTTGAAAATAACTAGGGTCTCTGTTTTGTATTTTGGCAAAATCTAGCTCTAGCTATTTTTTATAAATTCGTAAAAAAACTGTCTAATTAAGTTTTCACCTTTAGCGACAATTACGCCCCGCAATCAGCTGCAAAATAACATTTCAGGCGTTTTACTTACATTTCTGGACTTAAAAGTCCGTTGGAAAATTTTTTCGGGAAAATTACCAAAATACCCCTCTCGGGGTGGCAAATTACCAAAATACCCCCTGGCTTCAGAAAATATCAAAAGTGCTTTAAAATGCTATTTTAAGCTTCCTGAGTTCATTCTTGATCTAAAAAGTATTTTACGGATTTTTCGCCTAAAAATCCCGAACCGGTGTCCGGATCGAGCGCTTAAAAGCCCGTTCGGCCAAAAAATTAGCTAACGGCTTCGGAATGGCCCGAATTCCTGGGGAATGGAACTTCCCAACACCCTAGGGTTCTCATAAAAGTTTTGCGCGAAATCGCGCTGGCTTGATATTTTAAATTACACTGCAAAGTTACAAGGTTGCGTGTATCAGTTAACCCCTTTCCGGTCTTTGGAAAAATCTGAAATTTTTACCTGATATAGATCTTTTGAAAATAACTAGGGTCTCTGTTTCGTACTTTGGCAAAATCTAGCTCTAGCTATTTTTTATAAATTCGTGAAAAATTCTATTTCTGACGCCCTAAAAAATCGCTATTTTGGAATTTTTCGAATGTAATACCCCGATTTGTCAAAACGTAATTTTGACGCCCTTTGACGCCCTAAACACGAATTTTAGACTATTGTAAGAACAATTTAAGCGTAACACAATTTAAACAATCAATTGGTAAGAACAAATTGAAAAATACTTACTTGTTTTAACTTGATATATTTCAAGAAAAATCCACCGATCTTCTAGCGGTTATCCACCGATCTTCTAGCGTAAATTTTTTTTGTTTGTATGTAGGTGAGATAGGGAGAATGAGGAGGGTGGAAGAAATGATTCGGGGAGGAGGGATTTTATAGAGAGAAAAGTGAGAGAGGAAGAGAAGAACCGTGAGTGAACAGCAGGGAGGGGGAGGGGGGAATGACACGTGGGGGTGGGGGGTAGGGTGGTAATGACACGTGGGGGAAGAGGGGGTTCACGGGTGGGGGAAAAGGACATAGGGTGGGGGCCACGGGGTGGGGGGCAAGGGGGTGGGGGGCAAGGGGGGTGACGGGTGGGGGGTGGGGTCACGGAAGGCAATAATGCCAACCGCATGTAGGAGTTGCGGTTGGGCATTATTGCCACCATTTTCTCACGAGTTTTTCATTTTCTCGTGATATTTTCATGAATTTATCATAGTATTTTCGTCCTTTTTTTGTCCCTTTTCGTCCTTTTTTGGCCCACGTGGCCAACCGCTGGTAAGACCAGCGGTTCGGTGGAGAAATTTGTTATTTCTCCACCGGTGGGTGTGGATCGGCCCCCTATATATATATATATATATATATATATGATATATATGA